>JAAAKL020009748.1:0-14865 GCA_010016065.2 Carybdea cf. marsupialis auct. non (Linnaeus, 1758)
TATGGTTCGTATGTTGGGCATGCAACTGTATGAAACTTTAACAGTATTTCTGTTAAAGATTTTGTGTAGAGTCGCTCATCTGTCGAAGTGTTTGTCTAATAGTTGTAAAAATACATACATACATACATACGTACGTACATACATACATAAGCAAAACACTGAAGGAAGATGTGGGACATTTGCTACTCTGACTTTCATGCTGAGGGGATCTTCAAGCAAATATACAAGTTACTTCACATTACACTTACACGAACAGAGTTCTTGTTGGCCTTTATCAAAGCCAGCTTCTCTTCTAGGCAAAGGCAATACCTGCCCCTGCCACCAAGGTATGGCCTTACTTTTTTCAAAACAGTCCATTATATGTCATAGTCAATTGTCCTTGTCTTTAGATCCCAAATGTGTTTTGAGAGTTGTTAAATGATTTTGTATAAATAGATATCTGTTATACCCGTACCCCCTGCAATGCCAGTTTGTTTGGTGAGTTGGTTGCTGCCATTTGTCATCACTGTAGCTTGGTAAACAACCCCTTCAGTGAGGCACTTACCCTCCAAGGGACAACTGTCTTTCACCCTGCAGTTGCAAAGTGGTTCAACCTGTGGGTGGTCTTTCAGTTGTAGTAGTCATTACATTAATAAAAACTGTCTGCACAATCATCACATGTTGGCAATCGTAGAAATCCCTTAGAATGCTGTAAAATCTACTTAAAACCTGTTAACAATATAGATATCTTTGACCTCACATAGAATGAATACAAACACGAATATTGACTGCGTACTTTAAGGCAGCAGAGGCATGGTTTACAGAGAAATGTTTACTTCACTAACCCCAGTGTTCTATTAGTCAATTTCATCACAATTTTGTAATATTATTGCAAGCCAGAGTAAGAGTATTTGCAAGGGTATGCTTTTGAATATAAAGTTAGTAATATAATTTATTTAAAAATTTTGCCCCATTCCATACAAACTGTTGTTGTGATGCTCTGGTCACATAAATGGAAACTTATCACTTTCCACATTTCTCTCTGTTTCTGGTTCCTTTCCAAAATTTTCCAAATTATCAACAACGCAAATAAATGCAGTCATTGATTCAGGCCATGAATAATCCAAATACAAATGTGTTTTTTAGTTGTTCTTTGTTGCTTGCAAATTTTCTTATCACCTTACTAGAAAAAAAAAGGAAAAAAGATGAGAAGTGGGTCAGGAATCGAAGTGTGCATGGGCTGGGATTATTAGATGTGCAAAAAAAAGAATTCCATGTCAGGAAAGAAACTTGACAACCTGCGAAAAGATATGATATTGCCATCAAACATTTAGCATTAAAGTTAAAATTGCTACTGTACATAAAGCTCATTCTATGCTCTAATACAATTTAGTCACCATCAGTTTCAGTAAGCTCATCTGTCACACCCACTTCCCACTTGGTCTCTTGGTTTGTAGGTTCATTGAATCGCTCTTTATGCCCCTTCACTACAATGAGTTTAGGTTGGACTGAAGAAGGTATGTTATGATAGATGCTGTCTTCATCTTACATTTTTAACACCTGCAAAGAAAGTATGCTGTATCTTTATACAAGATCTTATTTTTCTCCTAATAAGGAGCTCCTTGTTCATGGTTACTCCTTTTGTGAGTAATCAGCTCTGTTAGGTATTACAATTGTGGAATTTATTGATCTTTATACTGTTAAATAACAGATAAGCTTAGGAATCATTCAAGACATAATTATGGAATACCTGCTGTTTTGATCTCTGTTTAAACTTAAATAGAAGTTAATATTGATGGAGATTCAGACAGATAAAAAGACTCCCAGGTGAAATTCTGAATAAGAGTACCAGAGGTCCCTGAATCAATGGGCTTATTTATATAACTTACAGAGAATCATACTAAGCAGCAAGACGTGCCATGTGGTTGTTGTATGTGAGATTTTTGTAGTTTTTGATATATTTTAAAGAAACGATTTAATTAAGACGAAGGGACGGCAGTTATTGAAAAAGGTTCAACCTTGTTAGTAGGGGAAAGTCAAAGCTGTTGAAAAAGCTCAACAATAGTAGTGCACACTACATCAAGTTTTCCAAAATTTCGGAAGTAAGTTGTTTGCAGTCAACTCTGATTTACTTGCCATTACTTTCTTGAAATAGAGGATGAACTGCTCAGGTGGCCCGCTGTCAAGCCAGTCATTATTTCTAGTAGAGTCGATTGATTAACTTGAATTTTAAAGTTGTGTTGTGTGAATTCATAGGAAGCAAAGTCAGTAAGGTCTGCGATGTTTAGATCTTCCAGGAGAGTGATTGAAAATTAGTGCAAGTAGTACTAGAAATTAATTGTTTCTTTTGAGGGAGTCTCCAGCGATAGTTAAGAGTAATAGTTATCTGGCCCAATGGTATCTACTTCGACAGATTGTATTATATTGTATCAACGTACCTTTAAAAAGAGAAATTGGGTAAACCATGACTTTATTCCCAGGTTTTATCAAGGCAGTGTGACGACATTAATGTCACCAAGTTGAAGTTACTTGGTCAATAATATTGCACTGCAGTTGCTTAAATGACATTCAGTGTTGCTTGTTCCCGTACAGAAGTGCGTTATCACTCATTAGTTATGGCCAGGTACCTTCCCCTAGCAACCAGCTCTTGACTTTTCCGTCCAGCATTGTAAGTAAAAGCCTCCTTTTTGTTAGTCTTCTGTTCTGCCTTTTTGGGGTGATAGGATTGAGATGTATATTTAGGTGCTTTAGCCAAACAAAGTCTACACCATAAAACCAGTAGTAGGGAGACTCAGTTCCCGTTCCTCTCCCTATATAATCAACCGATGTTTGTAACACTGAAGAACTTAAAAGGAATTTTTCGTACAGCTATGTTCCGGACATCTTAGGTATTTAAACGTTTTAAGGACCCTTTCCCCAACCCTGTATAAATCATATATTTGCACGGAAGATCAACATTTTTCGGGATGTAGGTTAGAGGTGAAGACCTAGCCATAACCAAACCGTTCGTTAGTACAGAAGTACTTTCGGTGAATCCGAATAGGTGAAGAGGGAACCCCTTTGGTATATAGACCATTTGTATTTAAGGACACTGCTGAATAATGAACACATTGACTTAAAGGAGATAGACCCACCCAACTTACATATCTGAGATGCTGCTCTTCGTTGTTAATAAAAAAAATTGACCATCAGTTCATAAACAGTTGTCTTTTCATTAAAATGTTGAAATTCGATTCAAATGTCAGAGCACTAAAATAAAAGGGCTCTTAAAACACACGATTTGCTAGTCAGTGTTCATTGGATATGTCTATCGTAAATCGTGCAGTAAATACAGCGCCCGAGATTTTCTTCAGCGGACTAACTAACCAACTAAACTAACTACCTTCTAAGGTCAGACTAGAATTCACTCAGCCTCACCGATTTCAATTCCAAGTAAGGGTTCTGTCATAAAGTCCTGTGGTTGCAATTGAACACTTGCTATACTGCCCCTTGTTGACCTTGTTAAGGCCAGGCAATTTTATGTTGTGAAACTCCATGCCATATAATGATGTCAAGTTTGAGTGTCGCAATTTAAAACTCGTTGAGTTATTTGTAGCACCTTCAAATGTCATGCATAACCTACATCTGGCGTTTATTCAGACACGTCTGTTGTACGGGTGTATGTGAATGAAGCAGGGACTGGAGACCAAGTGAAAACGTACTCAGAGGGAGTCAAGTTTGTTGTCAGTTTTAAAAACAAATTCTTCTCCATGTAAAATGTGACACTAACATTTGAATGAAGACTCCTTTTTGTAAATCAAACTTTCAAATCCAAATCAATAATCAGTAGTAAGTAATGATGATAAACCCCCTCAACACTACCAGTTGAAGGCAAAGAGAAAGTGTCAGAACCTGGAAAGGAGCACCACTTTTACGTGATAATAGTCATAAGGTTGATCTTGGTATAAACAGAATTTAAATCATTGGCAAAAATCTGGTGGTCTTTTCCGGTAATGTTTTCCGTTGTGCATAGAATGATAACAGAAATATATTGATCGTTTTTCTAATGGTGATAACGATCGCTGCCTTTTGCTGTAGACGATCCATCTTGGTTGAAAACACTCTTGGAACTTTTCAATTTAAAGATTGTGTCTAAACGATGTTTACGTTTACACGGGAAGCTTTGTACTTTTTTCATATTTTTAAAAGTGTGAAAGTTATCAACCCTGGTTAACGCAATTCATAGATTCTGTCGTGGGACACGAGAAAAGAAATTATTTTGAAACCAAAAGAAAGGGTTGCACGATAGACAATACCGTAACAATTCCACTAGAGCTAGTAATATGGGAAGCCGTGTGTTTTTAAAATTTGAAGAAGGTGTGTTGTATGATGTGTGTTGTATGGTGACCACCAAAACAAGCCGATGATTTCCAAACAAACCGATTGAAATCACACGTCAAAATGGAGGGCTTTCATGTGTTGCAGATGGGAGCACGATGGTCCTCGCTTGGGAGGCTCTAGCATTTAGATATGCCATTGGTGTATAGTTGCGAATCTCAGTTTTCCAGTAACGTCAGCACAAATAGAAAGCCGATTACTTTCAGTTCCAAGAATGCTACTTCGTAGAATGGATGGCAACAAAAGGAGTATTCTAATATGCATTGAAGAGCAACGACTCTGCCACTATATCTGCGGAGTAAAACACTTTATCCTTTAGTCACACAATTTACTTCCAGCAAGTCAAGTTTATTAAATCTAGTTACGTCTAACGATGGTATGTTTTTCTGGGGATGAGAAGAAACAGCAACTTTAGGTACGCGCTAAGATGTTTTTCAGAGAGAGACTTGATTTGTTTTCGCCGGGAATTGTTACTATTTGCATTCTCCTTTTCATTTCGAAAGTAGGCAGGGCCGTAGCAGGCAAGGGGCTGTGGGTTCGGGCCCCACATTTGCCAAAGTTGTCTCGGGAATGAACCACCAAGGTTATCGCATTTGTGACCCTTCCCACTGGAGAATCGTTTCTACAGACCTGAAATGCCTATTTGCCTCCTTATTTTAGGTAAGGATATTGTCTGTGAAAAATTATTGCATTCTGACTGTATATCGCTTTGCAAGGCTCACTATAACTCCTGACGTTTAACCGTGGCAAACCTGCTTATTGTGTGCGACTCGCGGTAGAATTCACCCAAATACATTTCCATAGGAATACCAAGATGATATTTCAATGATTGCAGTATTGTATTAATACAGTATTAATACGATATTGATGTGGTAGATAGGAAAAGCTGCCTACAACTTTGGAGGTTAACCTTGATCAGCCAATGGGCTATGACAAGTCAATAAATAACAAAGTAATCTACAATGTCTGTATGTATTTCATAAAACATTCAAATGAGCTAGTGATGAAAATACAAGATCGACTGAACACCGTTTTGCCATGTTAACGCCCACAAGGGTTGGCCCCCTCCCACGCGCAACCGGAACAACTCCATTATTATTATCATGTTAATGAAAATCGTTTACTTGTAGTAGAATATTTCGGCCAACAGAGGACGTTCTCTTGTCTTGATGAAGGCAGCAGAGGCAAGAGCAGGGCGATTTTTGTTGGTTGGTTGTGAACGTTTCTTAAGTTTTCTAGCTGTTACTAACCGAGTCGTTTTTAGGAACAAGTGACGACAAACATAGACCCAGGCGTTTTATTGCAAGACTGATGTAGAGACATTCGGAATCTTATTTATCGACATTGAAACGCGAACATGCGACTAAACCTTGGATTCAGAGATATTTGATCAGCAAGTCTGCGATTTGCGAGATATTTCCGGATGATGAGAGATCTCATGTCCCATGGTTAAGTGAGTTCAGGGTACATTCCGAATCTTTAAGCAGCTCTTGAGCCTTCAACTCAACAGTTTCGGGATAACACTGTCTTAGAGGCAGTCTTAGATCTGATGAACTGAGGAGAAAATTAAATCTGGAAAGTTTTGGAAGATTTGTTCAGAAGAATAGACTTGCTTAGTTTGGTCACATTGACACAATGGACGAGGTTGCCCTGGTTAGTAGATGTAGAGCAGTTAATGTGGCAGGTTTAGTTAAGGCCAAGGAAGACCTTGGAAGATGTAATAAGGATGGATTTTAGAGAAAGAAGATGTAGCAAAGGCCTGAATGGAGATAGGTTAGCTTAGATGGCAATTTCATAAAGCAGTCCTACGCAAGCTAGTGGACCTCAAACCGAATACGATGATCCAAAGAACTGTCGCGAAGCTCTCGCAAACGTGGTAGTAAGTGCCAGAGAGAGATTGCATATTGAGAAGGAAAGGCGCTTTCAATAACATAGTCACTGGTGTACAAGTCATTTTAGGATTTACCTTTTCTGTTGTGTGATATTTGCATACACACTTTTTATTATAAGAAACTTGTTTATAAGAAACGAGTACTACGACGGACAAAACGCTAAGAAACTGCTAATACTATCACAAATAGAAAAGAATGAATCACTAAAATGGAAAAGAGTGGAACATTTTGAATATTTGACATGTGAGCTTTTGTGACAGATATTGATGCTATTTGAAACGAATAAGTTTTGCTTTTCCTCCTTTGGCTTCCCTGAAGACTCGACCATAAGCACATCTTTCCTTTCATTTTTATTTTGGTATTTTCCCTGGGGGAGGCACTTGTTACAAGTATATGGCATAGACGACCGAATAAAAATACGCGGGAAACGCATCGATATTTCAGACACGGAAACCTGTATGTTCCATGCGTTTAGGGTTGGTTTTCTCATTTTGGGACACTTTCTTGTAAAATGTCGGGACTTTTCATTAAAATTTATCATGCATGTCCTTGAATTATGTAAAATAGGCAGTTTTTAGACCCCTGGAACGTTTCGAGTTCGCCGAGTAATAGGAAAACCCCTAATCATGCCGCATTTAGGGTTAAATTTGCGACATCTACTCACGCGATTCGAGTGTGTTTGGAAAGGTGTTGTTCGAACGGTGTATGGACTTTTTTTGGTGAAGTGACCCCCGGGGTATTTTCTACGCATCAATCTGTCAGAACACATTTCCCTTCCAGTCAGTTTACTTTTGGTTTCATGTGTGAATGTGGAGGAGGTATTTAACCCTGCTTGAACTCTGTAAGATGGACAATTCATAAAAGAAACTGTTAATAAACTTTTAGAACTACAATAGGGTGAACAATTAAGAAACTGCTGGTACGAGGAGGCCTTCTCGGGTTTCTTATTAAAAAGAGCGTGTAGTACCACAAGCTATCTCTACCCCGAATACGTGCAGTGCTTCCAAGATTCATTGAAAAATTGATAGAGAACAGCAGAGCATATATACTCTGCTCTAAAAGATAGCAGTGGTGTCGTAGCAAATCAGTCATATGGCAATCAACAACATTCTACAACCTTCGTTATAGAAACACTTTAGGAGTTTGATCTCATTGTACACCGCTATTTTACGACTGGGCCGACGATGGATTTAACGTTTTAATTAGTGGGGAAATGGGGCCATTTTGATTGGCCGACGGGTCTTTCCTGTTTCATTTTCATTGCAGCCTTTTTATGTGCTATTGCACAGTTACGTTTTGAAGTAACGAAGTTTGGCAAGTTAAACTTTTACCATATTTGGCCATAATTTTCAAGGTGTATAAGTACCCATTCTTCAATTCGCTAACTTGGTTGCACTTCCAAGGTTACATACAGTATGCCTAGAATGTTTTTATTACGTGTATTAAACAGGTAAAAGTTGGCCATTCCCACATTCTCTTGTCTCGATTTAGTTCTCCTTTCCCCCCGATGTTGCTGTTCTGATGTGCACGCTCAGAGGACCATGAATTTATGGTATTCAGGGCAGATAAGTGCTTAGTGAACGTCATTACTCCGATAGAGTACGGTCAGTACGATAGGAGACAATATATTTCATAGCATATTGGAGCATTTTCAGCGAATAGCTTATTTGTAAGAAAACGTTGTTGTGTTAGGTGACAGTAATAGTATGAACGTATTGCAATAGCGATGAGCCTTTGTTATCAGAATCGGCGCCTGGATAGCGGAAACATTCGAACTATGATGGAGAGCACGTGGAGTTTGTTCGTATTATGATTGATCTCATTACGTTTTAAAGGGAAAGGGCAGTTTTGGGTTAGTCCATCATCGAAACCGCAGGCCGCCTCAGTTAGACGGTGTTTTGCTCAGGCTCATTGTCTGCTAATAAATGGCAGCTGTCAGAAGATTTCGAAAAGCGAAGAAAACGTTTCAATTTTAGTCGGGCCTACGACGGTTTGTATATATAATGACTGGCTTCTCTCTTCGTTGACGCCAGTAGGATTTACGCTAAGAGCAGACTGAAAGATTATGTCACCTGGGGAGGGATGTTCATAGACAGGAAAGACCAAATATGATTGTGAAAGTGCCAAAGCCAGTATAAAGGTTGAGTCGAAGGTCGTCAAAGATACTTAGTATGCTTCTTTTCTTTCTAGTGGATCAATGCACGTTTTATATGCATTGGTGGCGACGATATGATTCCGAAGTCATGGTTCTACTGTCATTGATAGATTGACCCGTAAACGATGGCGTGACCCTCAGCAGCTGCAGTTCCGTCTTGTTTTTGTTGAAGTGCTTGTTAGCCACAGGGGTATATTTATTTCGTAGTCCGCTAGGATTAGAGACTTGATGGGAAAGCCTCATGTTTGCTATGCGGGAGTATGCTAATTGTCATAAGTTGATAAGGCGATCATCGATGTGGATGTATCTGTTACTGGATTATTTAATGAAGACATGATGCCAAAGAGATTGTCGAGCTCGGATCACTGTTGTGCATACTGTAAGCACAGTGGATTATGTCAATACTGCACATGTAGCGTCCCTGTTGGGTTTACAGTACGATTTGAGAAGGGTTTCAGCTGCTGCACCTGCGCACAGGAGATAAATCGTAAAAACGTAAATCAGTAGAGAAGAGGAACGTGTCATAAGTTTAAAGAGGAACTCACGTTCTCAGGATGTTTATAATTCCATTTTGCATGTCATTTGTTCGAAGCCGAGGGTACATCAGAACGAGACTTTTGGAGATGCCTAACAATCGATCGGTGTGCTATCGGGGTATCGTGCATTCCACCATCAATATAGTTCACAAGCAAATCTCATTCGTGAATACCGTGGAGTGCACGAGTATGCTATGGCACATTTGAAAGGGAAATAGGTAATGAAGTAGCGTTCATTGAAAGCAATATCTCATCGATTAAAAAAAGACCGGATTAGAAGGGCTAAAAATCTTCAAAGCAACTAAAATCTCAGCCGGTTAAGCTTTTCAAGCGACAAAATATGAGCTGACACTAATTTATATTCATTTTATATGCGTTAAACCGACTATAATTGCAGTCTATATTTCACGCCACACTTATTTTTAGGGGACATATTTTCAAGCTGATAACTATTGGTAGTTATCTGATCGACATTGACAATGTTAAGAGATTGGCGATGCCCGTTCCACGAGAGATATCCATGTATATGTATCATTTGTTTGTGGTGGAAGTGTTTCTGGAACAGATATGGCAGTACAGTGACATACATCATGTTTATCAATGAACTTGAAATTCCCCTTCTTGTTTTTTGTGTCCACATTCTCTTACAATTACATTTATTTTCAAATAATCATGAGAAAAAAGATCGACGAGGAAAAGAGGGAATGAAAAGAAGATATTGGAGACTACATTGAAATTGACAATACGGAATATACATTGATGTCTATTAAACAAGATATTTATATTCTATAATTTGCCTTTGAAGTAGCCCATTTTTATTAAACAAGTCATGTTTTAAAAGGTAGCTTTAAAATGACTCAAGTCGGGCGAAAATCGAATTTTTTTAAGTTTGAAAACTTGTAAAACTGATATGGCAAGCCTATGCTTTATTATTATGAGGGCTGTTGTGCTTAAGTATGCTGTCGGAACTGGGAGGAGAACACAAGTCACAAAGACTTGAAAAGTATGAGCAACTGTGTTACTTTCTGCTGATAGAAGTATTGGTAGACCAAAGTTTTAACTATGATCTTAAGTAGGTCAGTGTCACTAAATGTGGCTAACAATGCTTTCTTCTCCATTAGCTTTCTCTTTTAAAGTTAAATGACTCTCTTCTGTGGTTTATTGTAGGGAGGGCCATATTGCAGTGTTTGAAAATTGACAAAATTTGGTGTTTATGACACTTGTAAATTGAAGTAAAGTGTGATAATTTCCCACCTTATTTTGATAACCACTCCCCTTTTAATGCAATTTATTGGACTACTAAAATTACTAAAATTAAATGTACGCTACTGCTTTTCTCGGTTTTCAAACGTTCCAAACAAGAGCTTTATATGATCGTATTATTTCCCAAGGGTCATTTTATTGTGCCCCCCATTTATGAAATATATCGCAAGCACCCATCTCTTATCAGATCTTCTACCATTAAGCATTGAGGAGAGTTCTTGTTTGTTACGTTAATCATACGTTTTGTCTGATTACCTACTTCCCCATGTTGTTTATTTGATCAATGCCTTCATCCAACTGTATTTTGTGATTTACCTTGTATGACTTTACATTGTTATTTACCTACAAGTTAATCTCTATCGCTACTTTTGTTGTATTAAATTTCAGAAGACGTATTTGGAATAAGTACGTAAACCAGTTTCCCGCTTTCAGTTTTTTATTATGATCAAGTATGTCCTCTGAAATGTTTGATATTCCGTCCATTGCTATCTGCAAAACGAGGTGGATTAACATGAAGTAGAACCAAGTCTTATTATAAGATTTTGAACTGAACGATTCCAGAACATATTTTGAACCGTTGTTCGAAAATGCCACCAATTCCTTTTTGTATCGTGTTACTATTTGTTTTAATCATTTTCATTGCCCTTCCTCAATACTTGCATAATTTTTTATTATTCGGTTTAATGTCCGTTTTGCATGCTAGCGTACGTTGGACGGATGCCCATGTGACTTGAAGCATAGGGCACTGTAAGACCGGATGCCCTTCCTGGAACCACCGATGGACTTCATGGGAATCGAGTCCTGACTCTCTTGAACTGTGGACCAGAAATTAGGTCACAGCGGCGCCTAATACAATATTTACTGATAACTGTTGCCCCTTCTTTATCTGTCACCGCATTTCGATCAATCTTTGTTCCCATTCTGCCTCTTTGTAGATCAATCTTTGTTTCCATTCTACCTCTCTGTAGATCAATCTTTGTTCCCATTCTGCCTCTTTGTAGATAAATCTTTGTCCCCATTCTGCCTCTTTGTAGATCTATCTTTGTTTCCATTCTGCCTCTTTGTAGATCTATCTTTGACCCCGTTCTGCCTCTTTGTAGATCAATCTTTGTCCCCATTCTGCCTCTTTGTAGATCAATCTTTGTTCCCATTCTGCCTCTTTGTAGATAACTCTTTGTCCCCATTCTGCCTCTTTGTAGATCAATCTTTTGTCCCATTCTGCCTCTTTGTAGATCTATCTTTGTCCCCATTCTGCCTCTGCAAAGGCAGGATGTGCTCCATCTAGCCATGAGCCAGGTTTTCTTTGCATCGCTTTCTGAATGCCGCGGAGCAATTTCATGTTGCCAACAGACTACTTTTGTAGGATTATCCTTGGAATGTATAATCCCACATGGTTTAAAGATTAAATCCATGTTCTTGCCTAAGCAGTTTTGTCTGATCCCGTTGAAACATTTTCAAATGTAACATGCTGACGTTTCTATGTATTTTGGTTACTTACAAGAAATTACCATGGAAGATTTCTAAGGATATATTATTTTGAAGAGCGTACCGTGTCCATTGACACTTTCTGTGTGTTTAAAGAACAGATCTCACTCGGGAGCAAAGTACCTATAGTAAGGGAAACGCCTCACAGCACCATTAGGTGTAAAGATCTCATTCCTATAAAATATGTTGTAAGGTAAAAATACAGTTCTTCATAACAACATGTGTGAACTTTGCAGGTCGGGGATCTCCAATTGTGATTTGAACAGGTTCTGATCCATAGGGGATGGCAATGGAGCCTCCGATCTAATAAAGAAGTAATTAGTGACTGAAGTATAGATTGCTTAGGAATCTGCATAATTTATGCAAATGTAAGAGGAAACCGAATCATCAACGTGCTTTCAAGCACATGTACATGTATATGTGTAAAGCAACCCACCTTTGCAAACCCGGTATTTAGCTCTCTCATCGTACCTCCCGGAATATATTTTTATGATTTCAAAAGAACAAGACACCCCTATTTTACTTTCTTCTCAAAGACCTTGTGCACCAACTGATTATACTGTTGATCAGGAACAACAGACCATCGAGTCGTGCGTATATATTTTTCTTCAAGATGTGATCATAAACGAAGATTCGTGCTGCTAATTTTAGTAAGTGCCCCTTGAATTCATGATTTCCCTGTACGATCTTGACTGAATCGTAAGCAATGTATGTAAGTAGGCAGTATGTTAAACGCACTCTGTTCAAGCACGTCCTTTCTAATGGTCTGTGTTATCAAACTAGAAGTTGTGGTCCAACCTCCTTCTTTCGCGTTTATTGCAACGTTCTTGAAAGTGTCCTTTTTTTGTAAAAGACCCTCTTCAAGGATCACTCCTCCCACCGTCATCGTGCTACCACTGCGCCCTCCATATGTCGCGCAGACCATAATGGACAACATAATCGTTGTTGCGTGCATCGCGGGTTTGAGCTCGCCATGGTTTGTTTATCTCTTCAGTAAACCAACCAGTAACGAGTTACAGGTGTTTTTTTAAAAATTGTTGATAAATATAGAGTAGTGTTTACTACTATCCTTGTTTTAGGATCTCGTCTTGAACATAGCGCGCTGTGTTTTTAACTTTGTGTTAGATTTCTGGCCACTTTCCTTAGTATTTGTTGTAGTTGTAATCCATTGCATGGCCTTCTCTGAAACTTAAGGAATTCTTCATCATTGACTACCTGAAAATGATTATTTATTCCATTTGCACGCAAACTGTGCTTCCTATGGCCACAGGGATTTCGGTTGCTTTGGGCTGCGTTTACGGGAGGAACCCCTGAGTATTTATCAGAGTAGTTATTCAACGGTCAATTGCGTTAACAAAGTGTCCCTCCCGAGAAAGGAAGCTGAAATCTCCTGTAAAGGCATGTCACTGAACTACGCTTCGTTTTTCATATATGCACATATACCAACAGTGCGGGGGAATATTCGTACCAAGAATATATCGCGTGTCTGTTTGATTTACCGTCTACGTAGAACTTGGCAGTCTTCTTCCTGAAAATTTGTATTTTCTTTGTTACCTTTTGCTACTCCTTTTACTATGGTTGAGACATTCGAAATCATGGTATCTTCGAGGAAAGCATACGCCAGCATACAGTCATTCAAGTTTCTCCACGAACTTTGAATTACATGCAACGTAATATCATCATCATCATCATCATTTCATTTATAGTTCTTTTTCCCTGGCCAGGGGTTGGACTACTTCATGAGATGCCTCTATGTATCTAACGCCAGGGCGTACTTACAGTGTAACTTGGTTAGGGTTTTTTGAGTTACTTTCTGTAGTTTAGGAAGCAACGATACCTTTTGGAAGTGTCAATAACTATGAAAGTAACCGTTGCTTCCAAAAGCTTTTCCCTAAATGGAAAGTAGTGTCTTTAGAACAATCGATATCATGAAATATGTAAGTACCCTATTCTTCTGACCTCTTTCTGAAATGGTATTGGCCTTCGTATGGTATGGTGAAATTGTGTTATCAGGCAAAATGGGCTTACACAGCGCCGCTCATGCAGCCAAGGTGTCAGGTCTGCAGCTAGCACGGTTTGCTGCTCATATGAGCACTTGCATGCCTGAACCCCAATTTCTATTCATTTCTTTTTGTCCGTATCTTCTTGTTTTGCTTTGTACGATCTATCGCGCAACGCCATGATCACAAGCTACGTGAAGTTGACGGATGAAATGTTGCTGTCTCCTTGAATTTCTGATAGTCTGTTGATGATTACTCCAGAATGAAATCGATGTACATTCGTTCGAAAAGTTGTTGACGACAGATCCTTATTGATGTTGCAGATGACTGCGAGGCTTGAACAACAGGAATGGAATCACTTGAATAACACCCCCACCCCCGTTACACTATACCTTCCAATGCAAAAAGGGATAAATGTGGTGGACGACAGAAGGAGGGGTTAGGGACAAATGTTACGCACTTTCTGTCTTCTATTTGTTTCCTCAAGGGAGAAGAAGGAGAGTCTTTGTGGAATCTCGTACCATATGCGTAAACGATGAGAGTTCCTTTGCCCAAAGAGTTGGCTAGTGTTGCCATGTTATCTCAGAGAGCTGTTGGACATGATCGTCATAAGCATCTATTGTCAACTTTATGCTGATTATTCTAACCCTGAAGTGTGATATTCCAATCTTCGGCACTATATAAATTACCTAATGTTTAAAGAAATAGAAGTTTGTATTAAAGTTTGCATTGCTCTCCGTAGGCTTAAACATCTGTCAGGGACACGAGTGGGAGTGTTTTGTGATAGGGTATGACCGATTACCCAAATACTTTTTTGAACAGGGGAGGGAGACAAGAGGTAGCTTGTTTCAGCATTTTTAAAAAATGATAAGTAGGTCAATAGTCCACTTGACTATATGAGTTACTACACGGCTTCTGACTTTCAACCCATATGGGTTTGCTTTTTGGCGAGGGCTTTACGAGTGGGACCTCCTTAAAAGAACGCTTAGTGTTACGGTTTCGCTCGCTTTTCGAATTTTGCGAAGGGAAATTTGGTTTGGTTTGCTTTGCTTTGGTGCTTTGCCAGATTAGGCTACAGTTGCAGAGCTATAAATTAGATATAATCGACACTCGACGAGGCTCCCTCATTTTTGCAAAATTGTTTTTTCTTCTAATTCGTACCCTGAAGTGGTTATCCT
>JAAAKL020009749.1:0-14865 GCA_010016065.2 Carybdea cf. marsupialis auct. non (Linnaeus, 1758)
GATTGGTAACCAAAAACAATAAATGTCACTACTTCAAGTTTAAATACGTTATCTGATAATAGTCTCAAACTACAGACACAACAAATACGAACGTAACACGGTTGCCCATTACTGATTCGAAGGATTCCATATACTACTTGTTGTATTGTTCAAAACGTGAAAATTGCACTTAATTCATAGTATGAAATACCAGGCCAAAGGAATTTAGGCAGCATAAGAGAGTTTATTACATGTTTTTATCAGTTGTTGCATTAGGGAATCAATTGCGAAATCATCCTCGTAATGTGTCCAGAATCAGATGGATTGCCTGAATGTATGGTGATGATGATAATATGACATTATCATAACAATAACGCCTATCCAATGTTCTTTCTTATGCATGCAGGGGTCGGCAACCCAAAATGTTGAAAAAGCCATATTGGACCAAAAAAACAAAAAGCAAGTATGTCTGGAGCCGTAAAATTTAAAAGCCTTATATAAGCCTTATAATGAAGGCAACCCATCCTGTATGTATCTATATTAGCTATATTAGCCTACTATCAAAATGACTAAATAAGCTACAAATACATAATGAGCCTTCAAGATTCAATGTTTATTGTCCTTCCAGCGCATCCTGTAGAGAATGACGCACCACGTGACTACTCTATTGTACGATGCCGCCTTAAGTTTGACTTCATTGTTCTCCTTAGTTATTTTTCTCTTTTTTCCTTTGGGATCCATGGCCCATCACACAGCCGCCGGTTTGTTTACAACAGCCACCTACCTAGCATCCCGCCCTGCTGATAGAAGCGTGTGTCGTAGGCTATGACGCAAGTCTTCGTTGAAAGAAATGTTGCAATTTGATATTAAATATTAAATAAATAATTAAATTTTATTCTACACATTCTTACAGCATTGGGAAACGTTAAGATTGTTTGTGTCATGTTTGTCTTCCTGCAGAAACCATATTAAAACAAAAATATATTTTCATCCTCCATCTTTTTCCATTTTAAAGAATTTTTGAAAAAGCTCTAGGGAGCCACTAGGGCAGCGCTATAGAGCCGGGGGTTGCCGACCCCACTCTAGGGGCATTAAGGTACTTATCTTATTACTGTTATAAGATTTAAAATTCTCAAAATAAGATTCAAAGATTAAGATTCAAAATAATTTGCGTAATTTTATACTGTCCAATTTTAATTCGGTGATATGGCAGTTTATATTTTGCTAAATTTAACCGTGGTAAAATTTTGTAAAAATAGGGTAAATTGTAGAGTCGTTTGCCAAAGTACAGAAGAGTTATGGAGTGTACCAGCATATATTGACATCCTAAGAAAGTTTTTTTATTGTTATTCTTAAACTGAAAACCTTCAAAGAGCATTTAGCGTGTTCTTAATTAGGAAACATACAACTGAAATAACTCACGGAACTCACCAGCAAGGATGCAGACAAGACATCAGGCAATCTTTCTTGACATTCTCCGTAGCGTACTCTTAACTCAAAATCAACTAGCTAACTGAACTAAACACAAACAAGAAAGAATATCCTACTGACAGAAGCCTATTGTTCTTAAATTTAATTACAGCGCATTATTCTTCCCATTGACTGACGTCACTAAAAGCACGAGATTGTTATCCTCGCCCTTTCCGTCCACGCTACCCTTGGAGAAATTTTCAGTGGCACTCCTACGAAAATGGTCAAAAAATATCTCGCTGCGGATTGCAACAATGCCGCTTTGTTGTATGTTATGGCTCGGAAGTAAATGTCACTTGTCAACCTTCAGCCTCGTCCTCGTAAACTCATAAATACTGTCTCTTTATCCGTGAAAAGGCTCTTTTGCTTCTAAAGATCAGATCATAACTTTATTTCCCTTCGCAAGTTTAGTTCCTTCCTCCCTCTCTGTTTGTTTATGTCTCACAATACGGTAACTTTCTGAATCATCAGTTTTCCTTCTCTTCCAAAGTATGACTCATCTTCATGAAGATTTTCACATTCTGCTTCATCTATGATAAGTTCTCCCTTCAAATATGCTAACTTGCTTTTAAAACATTGAATTAAAAATAGAATTGTGGCGCCAGTAGAATATGGAATTCCAATTAAGTAAAAAATTGCAGAATATTCCTTAGTCTTATCCACTATCAAACCTAAAATACGACAAAAAACAAAAGAGCATATTTTTAAATGAGATGCAAAAGTATCGAAAGGAATTTTCTTCCTCGCAAAAAAGGACTTTATTTTCTGGTAGGTGAAGGAAACAGAATGGTTTTAGCGGGAGTAACAACATATAAGAGAAAGATGTCGTTGGCACGAATTAGGTAATGGTCATGTTTAGACTGTGTTTAACGCTACATATACCAGGCGTTGAAGAGTTCATCAACACTTGTAATCGGAGACTCCCCACTACCTAAATCGCAAGGACTTTATTTCATGTGAGTGACAAAATACAAAAGCGGAATGTGATGGCTATAGACTAGGAAATGTTCATATTTAGACTTTAGACGATCCCATCAAACACTCGACTTTTACCTTGTACAATTGTAGTGTCTTGGTATGATGTTATCTAAAGATGTGAACTCTTAATATTAATAGTGGACAGCGAAGACCTAGCCTCACTTTCATGTAGTTGCTGAGTATTCCTTATTATGAATTGATGTCTATGGATTCTTTTAGGCAGTATCCATCTGTATCTTTGTGAATAGCTGTTCCGTGTCCGCTTCTAACGATGGCCATTTCATGTTATGCCATCAAACACGTCAAGAATAAAAATTCTTTATAAATAGTCTTGAATAAGAACATTGATCCCTTTGGTAGTTCCCTACCTGTAATATAAAGATTTTTGGTCTCATGCAGAAACTATACCTTTATCACTACCACCTACTACTAGCACTATGTTAGATCGTGCAATTTCTGTCAAAGCCTTGTAAGGATGTTTTAAATTATGGATATGTATCACATACGTTACTGTTTACATTAATGAACAATACTTACATTTTTTATAATTTGATGCCCACCTCGTCGATTAAGTCGATAAACACATTCGTCATCGCGTTCACGTTTACGCTCATGCTATGATGTTTCATCGCATAATCAATTATTTAAGAATAATTAAGAATAAAACACGTTCCCATAGGCTACATTTGTATTTTTAGCATATATGAGCATGCGCAATGGAGCTGTGCTTCGACATACATTCTTCAATTCTTTTACCTGTACCATCATGTAGCCTATTGCTGACGGCTTACCATAACCTGCCACTTGTAACATAGATGCAAGTCTTGCTAGATATTCAGGGTCTACTTTATAAGGGCCTCCAACTGGTCCAAACACGTCTTAAAGGCAAGCCCTAGTATCATGCTATGTACTGTTTTATATTTGTACAACTGAAGAGGAACGCCGAGACTGAAAATGTAATATAGACAGCGTTTCCGTATATCAAAATCTTCCTCCGATTCACTGGAAATTTGCCAAAACTCTTTTAACAAATTTTCAGTGGATCTGACGAGGCCTTTAAAATTAACAAACGCCTCCATTATTGAAATTTTCTTCTTAACCTTTCCCTTCAGCAGGTTATTGGTAACTCAGTTACCTTGCCATGAACAGGTCAAGGCTTATAGATTCAAGTAAAATTAATGTGACTTAAATAAGAGCAGATCTTTTACAATGACATACCTAATACTGGTGGTCCACTGGCAATGCTGATTCCCATAAAAAACAAAAGTACTCCGTATCCCTCGTAAGCCATTTTTCTACCAGCTATTAACCTGCACATGTTTAATAACTGAGCATAACTAGCTCCACTAATGAAAGTTAATGAAAGAAAATAAATGACGAAATGGAGGTATGTTTTGGCAAACATTCCTAAGAAAGCTGTTGCAGCTGTGCTGTATAAAATTCCTTGAAATAAATATATGGGATCCACTAATTGCAAATCGAATAACCATCCCGAGAAAAAGCGGCCAACTGCATTGCTTGCTGCCATGTACATTGGTAACGTTGCGGCTTTATCTCTGTCTACTCCTGATTCGATTGCAAATTGAACCTAAATAAACAAAGACACATTAAACGGATATGTAAATATGTAGCACATCGTTTATCAATGGCTAGGTAACCTGGTATGGCGTCATGCAACATGAGATATCATAACAAAGCTTGATATTAAAATTATCAACTTATAGGACATGAAGCTACGGGGTTAGTCACCCGTATCGTTACCTCTTGTAACAGAAATGGAAAAATAAGAAAAGAAAGGGAATGGAGTTTATCTTATGGGCCAGGTTATCATGTTAAAACGTATTCTCAAGATTCTGCAATCTTATCAAAACAGAGTTTCAAAATCAATCTTTAGCTGTTTTTACGAAATTAAGATTAGCCACCGATGACTTAATACACATTACTTTTACTTTAGAGGCAAAAACTTAGTCGGCAAAAACTTAAGTCACTAAGCCACAATTACGTCACTTTTTGCCGACTAACATTTGAATTTTTTTTGTCAACTAAAAATTTAGCTGCATACAGCGGTAAAAAAAGTAACTTTTATACACAATTATATATATCTGTGTATCTTTATAATGACATTTACTCTATAAAGTTTACGAAATCTTTGTCACTTATATTTTCAAAAACCAAAGGGAAAAGTTAAACAATTAAAAATGTTAAGGGAGTAGAAAATGATCCACTTTCTTTTCATAGCGATAATTTTTATTAATACTGATAGTGTGTCTGCAATTGACTCACATCAAGGCGTTGCATACGAAGTGGATACACGAATTATGTGATCACTTGAAGGACAAGCAAGACCTTATCAAGAATAGAAGCTTGCCAGAACGTACATAACTACATGACGAGAGTGGACAACCTTTTTCACAGTGACGAGTACACCATAGTCTAAACACCTATGATTAACATTTTGGTTTAGAAACCTATTTGAGGATTTGTCTTTTATGGTACAAAATAGGACAATAGTTTGTATAGCTATAGCTTTTTCTTTGCTTGCAACGTTTCCCTTTTGATATTTAACCCTTTGTTTTCTTCTAACTCCCGTCTGCTACCAGTATCACAAACACAGAATAGAGGAGGGATACACGGGTTTACACAAACACAAAATAATCACTCACTCACACTCACTAATCCTCGAGAACAGTCCGGTGCGTAGAGCCAACTTGAAACACAAGTGCTCGCCAAAATAATGAACATGATAAATTGATTAGCTTTTATAACGTCGGTTAATGGTTTTGACGGTAAAACGTTAGTCGGTAAAAACTTTGGGCCCGTAAAAACTTTAGTCGCTAGTGAGACATTTAGTCACTTACTACCGACTAATTTTTGACGTTTAAGGTACCATAAACTGCTATAGAGCATTTTTGTTGTCCTGAGTGTCTGCACTTCAACATGAAAATGACGTAGCAAATATTGGTGACGTTAAAGCATAACATTTGTGGGTAACGCTAAAAGAACAAGAAATCGGGCGCGGGGATGAAAGCTTGCAAAAGCTAATAGCTTAAGAAATGCCTTGAGATGCACCTTAAGGATTTGAAAGAATAGCAAGAAAAGTAGAAGGTTGTTACTGGCATGCTTAATCTTTTCGAAAAGGGGATCCCCGTTTATCCTCCTTAAGTGCTAAACAAGAACTTGATGGAAATGAAGATTTCAATAGTACGTTATGTAAATCATTTTTATTATCACCCTAATATTGAAATAAATATAAGTAACAGAATTGGCACCTCTTGTTCCATTTAATGCACTGATTTTAAGTCTCCAATAAAAGGTGTGGTTTGATACGTCAGTGATGGGAGCTTGCAAAGAATGTTTATAATTTAATAGATAGAGTTTGCAATAGTTGGGATGGAGCCGCTAAAGCTTTAATTGGTCGGAGATGAAAGGGTTCAATAAGGGCAGATAGTTACGAGGTCACAAATTCTTCGGAGAGCAATTTTCACTCTCCTTTTAAACATGAATAGGCACCGAAAGTTAGCTATGAAAAGATCAGCAGCTAGAAATATTTGAAAGAAAGGAAAAGATCATAATTTTAAATTATGGAGTTGAAATCTCACCAAGAGTAAAAAAATAGCATTTGGAATATGAAGGCGCAAACTGGAACTTTTTCGGTCTCAAAAAATATGCGAGAAGAGTCGATGTCTATTGGAGACCAGTGTGTAAGCATCGGTGTACTTCAAAGACCAATTTTTTTCCATCTGAGGAATTACGCTTGTCAATTATCGAAAGTGACACCATATGGAGGATCCTGTCAATTTTCCTGTTCTGTGTTCAGTCCTATTGATGGCTACTCATAACTATTCCATTAGCTTGTTCCACATTGAAAAATGTTAATACCTTAAAATAGTAAAATATATTCAGCTTTTATATCAATTAGGAATCGCTTTATAGTCACAGGAGAAATCACTAAATCCAGAGTCAGAAGTCTTGATTTTAAAGCCATCTATGGTGTACAATTTGAGACCCTAGAATTGATTCGTACCTAGTAAAATTTGCGTTTATATTAATGATAAATTTCTGTTACTTCGACCTTAAACTTAGCAGATATATTGATGTATCTATAACGTAAAGAAAGAAAAGTTAATTTTTAAAATTGAAGGTGATTAGGTCAACTGAAAGTTGACAGGTACCTAAACATTGTTGATTATGCATTGCTTGTGCAGCGTTTACTACCAAAACGTAAAATGACCTCAACGTTTTAGGTTTAAAAACAATGAATATCAAATTGAGTGCAGAGAGATATTTTATATGCAATTCGAATTTACTTCTGCTAAAATATAAGTCTCTCTCATATGTATTTATACGTAGACTTTCTTCTTATATGTGGATCACTCTTCACAGGACTAATGATGACGTCATCATTAGCAGATTAGTTTTGTTGAATATACTATGATATATTGAAGGAAAGGTCCGAGAGTTTCAAAGTAATTAAGCAAGTTATTCATGGGATATGGAGGAGTGGACCTACTACCTGCCGTACTCCCAACCTACTGTCTATCAGTAATAATCTGCACCGTATACGTAGACGTATTTAATCCGTACGTGATGATGTTTGTAATAAAATGGTCAAAGAAAGATAGGAATTTGATGAGGAAATTATGTACATGATCCTTAGCATTTATGAAGTAAAGAATCAACGATTTGAAAGCTTAAATTACCATGATTTTTTCCAGATAGGCCACGTAATTTCCTAACTTTGATAACGAAAAGGTAAAAACTGGCAATTCATTACCTGATGCGTGAATGAAATGACGAATTCGAATCCCAGTATTGTCTGGGTGCAAATGTAAATAATCAATGGTGGGTGCCTGGAAATCTCTTGCATTCTTTTAGTAATTGACGACGGTTTTTCTCTCTTCTCATTTTCTTCTGCTTCCGGAAGCAAAGAAAGTGTTACAACGGAAAAGCACATGACCCCAGTGATAATCCCTGCCAAAGCTCTGAATGTTACTCTCCAACCATAAGTTGTAAATGCTATTTCAAGTGCTGGTGTAAATATAAGAGGACCTATTGATGCTCCAGCACTACATGCCCCTTCAAAATCAAAAGAGAAAAATATTTTTAAAAGTACAATAGCTTGAAGTTAAAATTTGCGAGATTATTAACAATTTCTACAACTGCATAGTTTGCCAAGACATCAAAGTGATGTCAAACAAATTTATGATGACGCCCGTAGATGACCGGAAAAAACTGTGATAACTTTTGGCTTAAAATGTTTTTTTGGTAATAGAACCCTTCGCAATATTTTTTTCCTTAACTTGTTTCATGATGAATTTTAAAGATTGACTGTTAAATACTATCAGTCTGTCAAATGCAAGAAGATTTGAAGAAATGTAAAAAAAACTTGAGCTGAGGTTTATCTACCTCACCCACTAAATGATTTGTGAAATAGGATAAGTATTCAATTAAAAATATGTTGGATTGATTTATTTTAAGATTGCACTCTTTAACAGGTGCCATAGCACACTCCAAAAAGTGAGGGGGGAGGGGGGATTTAAATGCAAACACCATCGCTTGCAACTATCTAAATATTATATTGAAGCTGGATTTGCGTACCATATGCCTATCAATTTTGGGCTGTTGGGGCATATGAATAGTGACTCAGGGTATTTTAGAAGCACAGCAAAATTTAACATTCAGATCTTTTTTGCCACAAAGTGGAGGTTATGGCCCTTCTGCCCTCCGTCGTTGCGGTCCTTGTTTAACAGTGCATGGATCGGCCTATTAGTGATCTAAAACAAAGACAATGGGTTCTTTTGAACCGTATTCGATCTGGATATGATTGATATGCGAGTTTTATGTGTTATATTGGCCTGACAAACAACTCAAATTTTGCTTGTAGTCATATTCAGACTCATCGACACGTTTTGAATTGCCCAATGATCAGTATCAGGAGTGATATCAAAACAGGTGATGAAGACTGACAGTTAAATGACAGTTTGCTGGAAATCTAGCTGATTTGTTTTCGCAGGTATAAATATACACCAATCAACTTAGCTCAAAAGTTGTGGCAACAGGGATAAAACATATTTCGTACCGTTAGAAGCAGGATTTTCTACAGAGCAGCATGTTAAATGCGTCACTCTCTCGCCTCTTGCGAAATTACTACGGAGATTTTTGGATGAAGATAGGTCTTGGTAAATTGACTAAATGAACGATACAGTTGGTTATAGATCATATAAATTGCATTTTCTACAGCAAACTAAAGAACAGCTGTACCTTGTACCGAAGACCTATGCTCTGCTCTAACTATGAAATCAAACATTATCGTTGTTGCTCTTATGCTCTTATGTTATTATCAGCTTACCATTATTGTAACTTATTGCCAACAAAGTAGTAACAAATACAACAGTAAAATGCATGAAACTATGAAATCAAACATTACCGTTATTGCCGTGTCTGACTATATCTTGATAACATCAAAATAGAGTCATGAATTATCACACAGTATGACCGTTTTCATTAAGTAATGGATACAGACAATTTATCAGTAAACACTGCATTTTCATTTGTAACTGATATCCGACAATAAACAAATAAGTTTTCATATCGTGTAAAGTACGAAAATGCTCTTATGTTATTATCAGCTTACCATTATTGTAACTTATTGCCAACAAAGTAGTAACAAAAACAGCAGTAAAATGCATGAAACTATGAAACAAACATTTCTTGGATCAAATTGAACGAGGCAAAGGTTTTCAAATGATACTATTCCTTGGTGAAGGGAATATTTTTCTCATATCCAGTCCCTATGAACACCCTTCAACAAATACGCAAAAATACTTAAAAGTCCTTCTTCCATTTGAAAAAGTGGTATTTTTCAGAGATAATTTTACTAAATCCATTCAAACTATACGTACCTAATGCTGTCGCAATTCTACGACGAAAAACTCTTTGCAATAGCAATTGTGAAAGTGCTGATATGCCTGATGATCCAAAGCCATATAGTATTCCATAAGTAACTATCAGTTGATTAATGTTGGAGGCAAAAGATGACAGCAGCAAGGATGATCCAAGGATCAGAGACCCGATAGTCAAGACTTTAAGTTCGCCTAACCACTTTCCAAGAGATATTGACAATGGAGAAAATGAGCACATTAACGCCGTTGATAATGATCCAATCCATGCTAAAAATAAGATAAGAATAAGGTATCAAAAACAAGAAACATTGAGCATACATGGTGCTTCAATTCTGTGTCAATGCAGGCTGTAGGAGTCTGTTTCTTAGCAAGCAATTGATCAATTTCTGAAAGTAGACGTGAACTACATTTTAAAACACAAAGCTAGTGCAATGTAAATAGAGAGGTTCAAATCCTCTGACTGCCTCAGAGGAATTTTGTAATCCCTTCTCAGTGTAATAAAATGGTTTTCCATCTTTCAGTTTCGGGAACGTTATTCCCTCTATACTCGACTTATCAGCGACCAAGAGCTTAGAGTGATTTCTCATTTATTGATTTGTTATAGCAATTTAAAATAATATCCCAGTTGACAGTTCCCTGAAGGCAGATGTCAATAGAAGTTTAGATATCATAAATTTATAACATAAAATGTAAGCATCAGGGCTTTCGGTCCTTTTTCCATCACAGCTATTAAATCCTTTTCTAGTGGAAGAGGCCAGGATGATAATCTCTTCACAATATTAAAACTTCATCCTCCTATGGCTTATAAGTATAAAGAATACCCCAACAGCATCATTAAGAAAGTGATGTTGAAACAATGATAAGACAGGTTTAATGTATTCGAGGCAATACGGAGGTAGTTTGGTCTTCAGAAGTATTTGGCCCCAAAGTCATATCCGGGTAGAAAACGCACCGCAAATATATACCAAGGCGCAAATCTATGACCCACTTTTCAAAGTTGCTAAGCTTTTACATCGGCTGATAATAATTGCACGATGGTATAACGGCGCAACAAACCTACGATTGTAGTTATTTATCTTCCCTTAGAGGAGGAAGTCGACTTCATACACACAATAGTAGCATCATAGAAAAATTGTTGGTGCTCTAAGCATGTCATGAATTGCAAATGTCATAATCATAGATGTGCATGAATTGAGGGCTTCCGTAACAATTCACCTCATTACTTCGAAAAGTCGTGCACCTGTACATAATTTTCTTTAATAAGTTATATTTATTACACCTGGTCCCCGTTGTCGTCGGAGGACGTTCTCTAATGCCTGTAGGTCCTTGGACATCTTTTCCCGCATCTCCAGTACCAAAAGAAACAGATTGTAAACAGAGACCATACAAATACGATTCAGGGCTTGCAGCTACACCCCCAAAGTGAGAGACAAATTTTTTTCTGACAATCACACCTTTTTCAGGCAGCAGGAATATAATTAAACGATAGGGAACAATTTTAGGCTATAAATATATGATTATAAACATATAATTTTACCGTGATATGATATTAAAGTATAGTTTAGGAAATATTCTCTGATTAGAAGCCCATAATTTTTAGCCGAATTTCATATTTTGGCAAAGATGGGTTTATCCATTCACCACCCCACCCCACCCAAACTTTCGCTAGGTCTCATTGTGCAGTATGTATGCTAGGAAGTGGCTGGAGCTATCAAATTCTGCCAATTTTTGTAAGTAAGTCTTAACTTCAGCTGTCCATAGCGTTTCGGGTTTGGTAGAAAGGAGCAGTAGAGACCTAAATCAGTGAAAAGAGATAAGATACTTAGAAATGCCGAAACTGTAGTAAATGCAGGGCAGTTGGTGTTTGTGGGGGTAGGGTTGGCTGGAGTCCGACTGAGGAAGACGTTGTGTGTAGGTCTCGAAAATAATCTAACAGAAAGAAACGTGAATAAGAAATTAGCTAACCTAGAACAGAATAGCTTGGAAGTAAGTCACAAGATTTTCCCTTTCATGCTAGCATAGAAATTGCAAGTTGAAAGGTCGATGATAATGATACATCAGAGTATAAGTAAAATGCACCGAGTGTAGAAAAGCTAATACCACAAGAATAATAGGGCCCAAGTTTTACTTCCAATGTGACATTCAGAGGCAACATGTTGTGTGATGGTGCTAAATCCAATCACTTTTGTATTCCGGTACGGCAGGGCAATTGAACTTTCCTACGCGTGATGAACTTGCCCTTCTAGACAGTAATACCCAAAGCATTCATCGAATTGTTACATAACACAGACATTAATTCAATTATAACATGAATGTCTAAAAATACTAAGGAACTCTATTCTAACATAGAAATGATGATTGAATTCAAGTATCTAATAGAAGTAGCAAAATGTGAAAACCCTCACATATAAATTGTGGTGAGGAAGAGGAACAATTTATCACTCTATACTTTTTAAGGAGCATCGAGGTATCTGAACAAAAAATAATTTAACCTAGATCCTAAATAGTATTAAACACAACATGTTACGTAATATCTCTTTATTAGAACTCTTAACTATTAACTATTTTGGTAACAAAAATAAAAATAACAGCAAGCAAGAGTGATACATGCAAAAAGAATTTCAGATCAACAAATGTTTTGACTATGCGTGTCCACAAGGAAATATTAAATATCTATATTCGTCCTCTACATTGAGGTTGCGCAATGAGGACAAAGAAGAAATCTTACAGATCAGCGTTACGTTTTTTTGGAAGAACACTGCGACGCAGAAGAACAGGAGCCATTGTAGTTCCGAAAGTTGCCCGAGGAAAGCTAAGAACAACTTTAAATTGTTCCGTATAACCATCTAGTAGTTTAACATTAACTCTTTAAAATTAAAATTTGCACTTATCTGTGCATAGATTCTGCTTCACAACAAGGAAGTGCAGGATAGTTACCAGTGAAATACAAAAGGAAGCTTATAAGGCACGTTAGTGTATTGCTAAGGAGACTGAAACATGTAGGTGGGGGGAAGAAAACTTGGAAAATCACAATTACAGAGGGCGTTTAGATTTCATGAAATAATACCTACAAAACTAACATTTAGCAACCTTTTAACTCCGAGGACCACCTTTTTTATTGCTAAAGTCAAAAATCGAGGACCAAAAATAGATAGAGGATTTTGTCAAAAATGTGGTTAAAGGTTAACTCCGGACGTGGAGCTTTGAATTCGGTTAACTCCGAATTGCACTGTCTATCAGTGTACACCTCTTCGTCTTAGTTGAGACCTTGGGACTCTTAAACATTAAGAAGGATTCCATTCAAACCTCAAGCAGGTCAGTGATTCTTTCATTTTTAACTCCTTTTCGTTCTTTGAAGTTCCTGTTGTCTTTTTTAAACCGGTTTTTAAACCTAATGTCCATTTTGAAAAATGTTTTCCTCAACAGAAGCCACACCCTCGGCTTTTTGACTTAACGTAGGTATATATTCAGGAGCCTGATTTGTTCTTTGAAAAGGCTGCCTCAGTTTGTATCCCGTACGAAGACAGAACAACATATCAAACAAAAAATTAGAACATGGTTTACACAAATACAATACACACATTGCATGTTGAATCAAGGTTGTAGATGCCGCAATCCAAAACTTCAAGGTTCATTCTTCATAACATTAAAATTAGATGGTAAGGTTCCTTAATCCTTATTGTCTGCATTGCAAGGCAGCTATTGGGCCACTCAAATCGCACAAAGTAAAGGATAAAGGTCTTTAAAGTTAAAAGGAAGGGCCTGCTGTTACAGCTATGCACTTTTTAAGTTGTGCGTGGAATTGAGGAACTATATGAGCAGGTTTGAAAGCTAAGGAGGTTATAAGGTTGAGGGTTAGAAGCATAATAATAATTCTTCAGACCTCAACTTAATACGCCCTCACTAGCGCCTTACTGATTACTTTGCCATCTTTAAGATCTAGGGAATACATGAAACATACTACGACCGCTTATTACCGTAGAAGATTTAGGGTTACAAGTATGATAATAGTCCTTCAGGCCTCCCATTTAATACGCCCTCACTAGCTCCTTACTGATTACTTTTTAATCCTTAAGATTTAGGGTATACATGAAACATACTACAACCGGTTATTGCTTACATGCTACCATTTACTTCTATATAATCCAAATATCAAATGTAAAGGTAAGGCTATTTGAAATCACTTTCATAATTAAACTGTTCATTTATGAATTAAAGGATTTTAGAATTTTGAAGCGAGTAGCTATGACACAAGGAAATGAGATTTAAGAAAACATCTTTGGGTAAAGTTATCTTCCCCATAAAAATATTTCTGTAATCAAAATCATAATTTTCACTGGTGCAGCAGAAGATACTTTGCAAATAAAATGTGTCCTTCTATTTTAGATGAATACCTCGCTGGATCAGAGGCCAAGTTTGTATAATCCTTTAGCCTGGGGTTCGGAACTAAATTGTTACGTAAATGACAAGTCCTGATTAGCACTCGTTAGTACCAAATAAATGTCGCTAACCTCATACACATTATTTGACTCTTCTACCTTTTTAGTTTTAGAGATATTTACACGCCATGTCAAACGTATATCACTGCCTACTTAGACAGATGATTAGTTAAAAGGAATAAACATCGAGCAGTCTCTTAAAGACTCCATAGGCCTTTTCCTCAACATTATGAAAGAAACAAACATTACCTGTCTTTGATCGAGACTCCCTGAAAGTTTTAAGAAACTCGCTGTAAATAATACCAAAAGAAAGGAGAAATCCGTAACTGCAGACCCATGCAAGGAAGCTTGCAAAACATATAAACCATGACATTTTACTATCTTTCTGAATCGGTCGTGATAAGCAGGCCATGTCTATGCTTACCACGACTAGGTATGGCAACTATTTCCAAAAATACGATGAACTCGAAAGCTCGCCAGGTATTGAGCGATCCAGATATTTGTCTCGGTGTCAGAGATAGTATAGGATCAATACTTTCTTCTGAGGTTTGGTATTGTTCAGGCAAGCTATTAAATCTGATGGTATTGTACGCCAGTTTCATTAAACCCTTGTAAACAAGAGGATCAATAGTATACTTCAATTTCATTGTGATAGATTCTTTTCATTCCAGTTGTATGTTGTCTACATCGACTTGTGACCGTACTGACATAGACAATTAAGATGGACGTCGGGCAGTAAACTTTAAGGACAGAACGTCTAATAGGCCAGCGTGATAGAGATGCTAATGTTATCCACTTTAGGGTAGTGCTGCCATCAGAAACTGGGGGTGTTGATTTCACTCTGAACCAAATGTAGACTTTGAATATGTCTTACCTACTATATCTTGTAGATTAGAAATTTTCATGTCCCACCATGCATCTTATACAGTCCTTAGACGTTTCTGGACGTTAAATTGGACGGTTTGGTACGTCTTCTCTTTGAAGTGGCAGGGTTTGCTATTAATGTTTGTTCGAGCTACTTGAGCGGACGCAACAACCTCCAGTCTCAGTTTTAACCGCTCAAAGAAGGGTGCGATGGTATGGACATATCCTGCGCC
>JAAAKL020009750.1:0-14864 GCA_010016065.2 Carybdea cf. marsupialis auct. non (Linnaeus, 1758)
TCCACTAAATAAGAAATGATATTATTGGTTCACTTTAGGATATCAAGTTAAATGCTAGTCCAGTCCATCCCTTGGCACTGTTTTATCACTGACTTTTCAAGTTTAAAAATTGTCACCTCAATCGATACGTTCGAAGGAATGAGGGGGTTAGTCTTTAGTATGCAAAAACTCTGCTTAGGGAGTCTGTCTGCAGAGTTTATAGATTTTTGCTTGAGTGATCTTTGGAAGAATACATGTGAGTTGTTAGGAAAAGAGTTCGCGAGAAATGCCGTCATTAGTTTATCGTCGTGGTCGAGAGTTTGGCCCGTTTGACCGTTGGATGACGTTACCATACCCTGGAAGGGGGTATACCGTAATAGGGTTGCAACAAGCTTTGCAAAGCCTATCGTATTTGGTACTAGTAAATAAATAGAAATATGCTTCAATCAGATCATAAAGGAATCGTGATCAGCGTTAAAAAAAAAAAAAATATGGTTGGTTTCCTTGCCACACGCTGACCTAAAATAACTATTGATAATAGCGACGACATGATTGAGAGAGTTTTGATATTTATAACATAACTTGCAAAGGATGGTAAGAATGAATTTGTACCTTTAAGTTGACCAAGAACAGCGAACTAAAATAAAAGAAGAAAAAAACGGAAAAAGGTGAATAAACAAGCGATTGCATAATTGCAGTCCAAATTAACACCATAAATAAAACTAGAAAATAGCGTTATAAAAAACGTGGCTAAAAACCTAATATGTTGTCAATTTCTTCAGCGAATCATTTATTTAATTATGTTACTTATCTTTCAGAAGACGGGAGTTCACTAACATGATAATAAACTCTTTTTTCTACAACATAGGAGGTTCACTGCTGTGAGTAATTGCATTGAACATGCTTATTTTAAGGGGGTGAAATTTGTCTGCGATGAATCTGTCTGTGGGGAATGAATGCTGTTTTTTGGCTTTCTAATGTTATATTCAACATCAGTAGGCATATCTTTATCAAAATACTGATAAATATTCTCCCACTTTGTCATTAGGATGTAGCAACGCCACCTAAAAGTACCTCACTAACTTCAAGTATCGATACTTGGCCTACCGTTGGGAAGAAATCCATGTTGGGACCGCTGCCTCCTATAGCAACCACTCCTAAAGTATCAAAGCCACACAAAGCGACAAAGAAAAAATCAAAGAAGAAAGAAAAGAAAAGAAATGCCACCCATGGAAAACAATCCAATAAGAAGATATCAAAGTTGGACAAAGATGTCGTCGATGAGGTAAAATCTACCAATGATGATATTGCTAGCTTACTGGATAACCTCTAAGTGGTTGTTGAAATGACAATAATGTAAATAAAAAAGTTTTTAAAATCTGGCATGCCAGAAGTTTGATGGCCTGCAAGTACTAAGTAAATGTAAAGGCAATTTTGAGTGATGTCTGTACATAGAACCCTGTTGATGATTGTAAATAACAAATAGTTATGTGCTTGATGTAAATGGCATAAATACATAGATTTTAATCGATCTTGAATGTGTTCCTACTATGGAGTAAATGGTCTTCGGATTGTCCATTATTGTGATTGAAGACCGTTAGTTTTACTTTGCTACATTAGATTCTTAGTAGAATTCTTTGATCTTTCGCTTCATCATCTTGTGCATGAAAATATTTTGGCTTCATTACAATTTGACAGTGTTTATCGTCACTAAGTAGACCGTTTAAAAGAAAGTAATAGCTCTAACTATAGTCTTCTTACTTACATATTTATATATATGTACACTGAAAGCAGTGATAAAAAGGAAAAGCTAAATGCTACAGTTACTTTAGGCTTCACGTCCGTCTGCTGACGATCCTGAGACCGCAAGTCCGGCACACACACAAGCAGTCACGAACTAGATAGCATAGAACTGAATAGACATGAAGTTCTTACTGCGCTGGCCAGGATCGAACCCAGGATCTCCCACACCGAAAACGAAGACTTTACCATTGCATTAAATAGTGCAATAGTAAAGTCAACAATCCGGGTAGTCGATCCCAAATTCTTACCTCCACCAGCAACCTAAGTTTTTGTTTCGCTGTTATCTTCATCAGTGACATTTCATATATATAAGTACTCAGTTACTCATCGTTTACGGTGTGGGAGACCCTGGGTTCGATCCCCGCCAGCGCCGTAAGCACTTCGTGTTTATTGAGTTCTATACATGTATAAATATATATATACACATACATAGGTGTGTAGGTATGTGTTTGTGTGCTAAAAAGCATAGAGAAAATGTAGTAGTAAATAATTACAGTTACCATAGTTTTCTCGTCCTACGGCGTTCTTCGTACTGCAGGAGTAGGAAAGTAAGGTTTGCTTGAGATGAAACCCCGAAAGGAAAAATCAAACCCTGTCGTTTGTTATCCTTTAAGTGAAAATGATGTAAACTCTCGTAATTTCCCACTACAACATTTGACTCACGGCTACAGTTACTTGTATGTAAGTAACCATCCTCAAAAGTTATTGAAATCAAACGACCGACACTTTTTCTCCTCTAGTTCCACAATTCTTTATTTAAACATATTTGTCGTACTACAGAACTTAAAGAGACAATTCAACAGGCAACTCGTTTTGATCAAGACTCTTTTCGCTGATTCTCGTCAATTGATCTTTATCGGTAAAGAACCAAAACACAATCAGACTATTAACACATGCAGAGAGGATCGAATTAACAATATGCGGATGTACAAGAAAACATAACATGAAGTTTGGCGCGCTAAAACATTGACAATTTAAACACAAACTTCTTTTGCCTACATAAGCTAGGTTGAAAACGTGAAATATAAATAGACTATAACACAGCAAGATGAAACTTAGAAAATCTCCTACATAAATTTCTAAAATGTAATCCGCATCTGTCCGCTTCTTAAATGTTGCAACCCGTGAAGTAGAATTTCGTTTCAATAATGTTATGTACAAACAGATTGATGGTGTTGCAAAGGCTTCACCACTCGGTCAATTCTAGTCAAACAGTTTCGTTAGTGTCGGACATTTACCTATACAAAGGATAATTTCCATGTGTTTGAAAATTTAATGAACTATGGGGACTTACTTCGATTAAAAGGGAATAACGCAAGGCCGTAACGTATCCCTGATATTTAGGTAACTCACGAAAGTTGGACAGAGCTGGTGTGGACACCGAATTTTACTGAAGACAGCATATGAAACTGCTAAAATGATGGACGTCACTAGAGGCTTAAATTTTACCACGCATAGCGGTTAACAAACTCCAAGAACTCCGAAGTAGGTGAATAACTCCCTTACATTGTACATGGACAGCTACTTCCACTCTGGGCAAACACTCAAGTCTACAAAACCTTTGTGGGTTGGCAACATCCAACTGACTCAAAATGAGTCGAAAGATGGCGAGAAGATCAGGGAATTTCCACAGGATTCAGCAAACTTCTAATAATCGACTTACCACAGGAGGTGTCCGGCATGGACCTGCCAACAACAGACCAGACAAAGCTTATCAGAATACATACAAATAGCAGCCCCTTCTGAGAAACACTGTCATGAAGGGGCATATGAATATGACAGTAGAGGCAATGTAACCATTGCAGATAATGCACCATGTTAATGAACACTGCCTGTTGAGGTGTTTCAAAAAACAGCAAATTATAGAAATATTAGTAATAGTAATGATAATAATCATAATAGTAATAGTAACAGGGTTTATATAGCTCTCCATTCAAACAAAGCATTCTGGAGCGCTGTTATATGCGGAAAATTTACGGAATTTACAGAATTTCATAAAAAATTTGTGTAACGACAGTGCTAATAAAATAGCAAAATCCTGTATCAGCTTCGAAAAAAAAAATTATGAAAACGTTAAAATTGTCTATTTCATAAAATAGGTAAAAACTACATAAATTTTAAAAGCTTTTTGAAATATATGCTGATAAATCTTGATATAGGCTTTGAAGTTTTCAAAATCCTCTTCAAGTCTAATATATGGAAGAAGTTTGTTCCATTGAACAGATCCACAAACACTAAAAAGTCAATAGCCAAATATCTTGGTTTTGTTTTTGGAACAATAAGATAGTTATTTCTCGAAGATCTCAGTATCCTTAAAGATTTGTGTTATGATGAGAAATGTTTAGATTCTGGGAGGGTGTATGGCAACACACAGAAACAGAGGTGGGTTCCACCCCACACAGAAAAAAGCCCACCCACAAATCGACTGATCTTAGAAAGAATAAAGATTTAGAGATTCACAGATTCACAGATTCAGACAGTCAGAGATGATCGGAGTGCAAGGCAAAGATCAAGAAACACAAGAAATGAAGAGATCGAAAGTTACAAACTGACGAAAGGGACAGTCCTCTACTGCCCGCTCAGGGAGTCTTCAAAGATAAAAGAAGATGGTCGCCTCATCGATCATCCGAAATTATCCGATGCGATCATCCGAACTTATTGTCGACAGAACTTTAAATGAAACCTAGCCAACTCCAGAGAACATTTGGGGTTTACATAATTGTAAGTCAAATCATGTAATTATTATGCTGATATTAATAAAAATAAGTGTGAAGGTTTATGTCATCTTCAAATCTTGTTGCCTCGCGCTTGTACTCGTCACAGGCCATTAGCGACGTCGTAATACTTGTACATCGCAATAAGATGACCGAGGTATGATGGCGCAGTGCTATTTCTCGACTTCAAAACGAAAACCAGAAGTTTGTATGAAATGCTATATCACATGGGTGGTCAGTGTAGTTCACGAAGTACAGGAGTTACCCTCTAGTGTTTATAAGCTCCTTTAATCATTCTCGCAGCAGCATTTTGACTGCATTGTAATTTATCAATCTGATAATCAGGTCAGCCAGTAAGTAAGCCATTGCAATAGTCAAGATTGCTCCTTATAAACGAATGTACGAGAATCTCCGTCGCTTCCCTTGTTAAGTATTTCCTAATTCAACGCAGCTTGTAAAGCTGAGCAAAAGATTTCTTTCAAAAGTTATTAATGTGAGTCTCCAATTTCATTTCTGCATCCAGCGTTACCCTGAAGCTCTTTAAAGATGGACTGGGTTGGACGGTAACATCCCTGACCATGACATTCACTAGGCCAAGTCTATTCAGCTGGAATCTGGAGCCAATTACTATCAATTAAGTTTTGGTATCATTAATTAAGAGCTTATGGTGTAGCACCCAATTTCTGAAGTCAGTTCTGCATGCATTAAAAGCGGTAATGGCTTCATCTTGTAGCAATAGGTTTTGTGGCCTAAATACCGAGTATAATGCATTGTCATCGGCATATCCTTGACAGCTTGTCATGTGTGTAGATAGTAGATCATATAGTGTAGTGATATATGCGTTAAAAAGATTTGGTTCTCAAGAACTGCCCTAGGGAACACCACAGTTATCATCAAATTCCCGAGTTCATTATGATCTTATCTACGTCGTGTTTACTAAGATCCTGGAATTCATGAAAACACGGTATATCATTCATGAAGTTGCATGTATTCCAAGTAGGGTTGGATGGAAGCAAGGTAGACACTTTAGCCTTTATGTTTTCCATTTTACTATCAAAGAACTCTCCAAACTCATCAGATAGTTCTATTAAATCGTTAAAAGCCGAAAGGAGTTTTTCCTTACGAGAGCCGGTCAAAGTTCTTACTACCTCAAAAAGGTTCCTCTGTTAACCACAGCACTGAACGATACCATAAGTTAAAGAAGTTGAACGTTCTGCCTCACAAGTAAAGTGAAAGCTATTTTGAGCTTGCTGGAAAGCTTCACGATCACGAAGGAGGAGACTTAGTCTCCATTATCTTTCTAATTTTCTTCCTTTGCTCTTAAGATTGTTTAGATAGATATTAAAGCACGGTTGCTGTGACCTTAAAACACTGCGTTTGCATTTGACAGGAGCAAGTTCATCAATGAAACTGCTTAACGTACGATCAAAGCATGCAGACATTGAATCTGCATCCCGAAAGTGTTGTATTTTATCCATCAAAAACTGAGAATTAACATCCTGTAGATTTCTATAATGTATTACATCTGTGTCTAGTTTACGTTTAGGAAAATTGAAATGGCAACTTACGAATGAGTGATCAGAAAGGAAGTAATCAGTGTCTATAACATTTGAGAGCTAGGTACATTCTGTTCTCGTAATTATTAGGTCGAGTGTGTATCCTGAAACACATGTCGACTTCCAAACATCGTTTTGAAGAGCAAAGATATATATTTCATAAAGACATTTCCTAGCCTCCTTGTTGTCAGATTCGTTTACATGGAAGTTGAAGTCTCCACAGATGATGAGATCCTCTTTACAGAGTACTATGTTTTCAAGAAAATCACTGAACTCTTGATAAAAGATTCTACAGGAAATCGTGGGAGGTCTATAAACTATACACACTTTGACTTTGTTGCTTGAAATGCACAGGGACCAGAATAAAATGATGATGAGATTTCTTCAGAAGCATGTGATTAGTATTTACAGTTTTCGCTCGAGTCTGATAGGGGACCTTGGCCAAATTATCCCCCCCCCCCCCCCCTAGATACACCACTGTACTAAGGGAAGTATCCAAGAAAGAAAGAATACACCAACAAATAATGACGTCACGAAATACATCTCCAAACCAATCATGACGTTTTGCTATTGTCCCTCAATAATGACGTCAAATTAAAACGCCGTTTCGAAGTATAAAACTTCTGCAACTACACGAGTAATCAGTATTAGATACAATGGCGTCAAAACGGACGGATTGATGACTAGTGTTTGATACAACAGAATGAGTTACCTAGCGGTGCAACTTACTTGCAACCAATGTTTTAAAAGTTTCTATGGAAAGGAGGATTTGAGTTGTCATGTGATGATAGCTCATCGAACAGCTGACAATATCTCAGCCGAAACAGACGCGAGGAGGCGTCGCTTTGCAGGCCGTGCCTATGCCTTAAAGATCAAAGACGAAGCTCAAGAGCGTATTCCGCCTAGAGTACTGTCACTTATATGTAAAGTTGAAAAATACTTCGAAGATATTACAGCCGACGTAACACAGATGAAGGAAGACATTGCTTCCAATAGCACAAAGATCTCACAACTGCAAGAAACAAAGCGAGATCTTAACTTGTACACCAACAAGAAACCAGATAGCCACAATCCCTATGAGTTTGAAGGCTTAGCTCAGAGTGAATCAGATAATAATTCAGCATGCCTGCCTGCATTTCTCAAAGTCATTTCTGGACAGAAAGAATTGCGAGAACTAATGATCAAGTTGGACAATATGATTGAAAATCACCAACATGGTCAAGTTGAACATAATGAGCAAGAAAAAGTTATGATGTCGCCAGTTACTGTGCAAATTCCAAAAGACAAATTAAATACAACAAGAAAGAAGACTTCAAAAGTCAATGGAAATGCTGACAAAATGCAGAAAGTCTTCCAACTATTAGAGAAAGAAAAAGAGCGTAGCAGACAACTTTTAGGAATCAATGCACAGTTAAAAGCACAAACCAAGCTCCTTAGATCCAAGATGCGACAAAAAGATGCTCCAAGTACTGAAAAGCTAAATCAGGAAATGAACAAGCTGACAGTAAAGTGCCAGAAATTGTCTCAAGAAAACATTTCACTGAAAAAGTCGATCAAAACTCAGGAGCAATTTGCTGATCAATGTCTTGCCGCCAAGAATGCAATGGAAAAAGAGAGCCGCGGTTTGAAAGAGGCTCTTGCATTCTCTGAGAGTGATTTAAAGGACACCATAACCCGCCTGCAGTACTCAAGCGAACAGAACAATGTCGCCAAAGATGACCTGGAGCAACAGGAAGCTAAGATAAAACATCTAGATGATGTGATTAATCAGATGGCAAATGAGAAGAAGGACACCGGGAATAAGATGAAAAAGTTATTGGATGAGGTTGAGCTTTGTAGAGGCGAAGTCATGAAAAACGAGATCTTAAAAGCGGATCTGAAAAAGCAACAAGACATGTGTCAACGTCTTCAAGAGAACATCAATGTCCTGAGTACAGATTTGACGAGGAAAGAAACAGAGACTCAAACACTTGAAAACGCACTCAAAGAAGTGAGATGCACAAAGGATGCAATGGAAGCTGAATTAAGCAAGACCACGAAAGAGAATCTCAGGTTGTCTGAGGAATGCAGCAGTCTCCGAAGGGAAGTGGACAAACGCAAGGAAGAAGAAGAGATACGTGAGTGTGCTATAAGTGAAGCCAAAGAGTCCATATCGAAGATGGACCAAGATAACCTAGCACTGCAACACACCATTGACGAAATGAAGCGTCACAAGTATGAGTTAGAGGATACTCTAACTAATGTGGAACAGGCTAGAAACACTCTTGCTGAGGAAAATGCTGCGTTAACACAAAGCATGGCTGATGTTAAAAAACAGTGCGATGACTCAGAACAAAAGTTGGCTGTAGTAGAAAGTGAGAAGGTACGGACTGAGCAAGAACTGATCAGTGAGCGCAAGGAACTGAGAGAAACTGAGACAGAACTTAAGGAAAAGGTGTCAGCATTGTTTTTTCTGGATGAAAAGCGATATAAACTTGATGAAGAGAATGAGCGACTAGAAGAATTGAATGCAGAATTAGAGGAAGAGATTTCAGGTTACAAAGAGCTTCTTGCAGATCACAATGACTTGATGAATAAACATAGACAGCGACTTTCAGAAATTGAGAATTACAAAGCTGAGGTAACCGCACTGAAACAAAGTGAGAAAGAGAATGTGGAGCATTTAAGTGTCCTGGTCACTGAGGGGAAAAGATTAGGTGACGAAGTTGCTCTCCTTCAGCAGGAAAAGGAGCAGCTGGAAACTGAACTTGACAAATACAAATCTCCAAAGATTGGTGTTAGTCACGGAGTTTCAGATGACTGCAAGGAGGAAGAAACCTATGGACGTCAGCTGAAACAAATCGTACAAGAACTCAAGGCCCTGGCGGGAAAGAATGAGAGTGATGATGATGCTCTTAATGCTGATCAGTTGCTTCATGAAATTCGTCTGGAGCTTGAAAGTAAGAATTCCAAAATCAAGGACATGGACATTTCAATTAAAAAGTTGACGGCAGATGTGGAGCAGTTGACATACAATGTAGAGTTAACTGAAAGGCAAGAACAGCAAGAGCGTTATGCTAAAGAGGAAAGTGACAAAAAAATGAAATGTATGCAAGCGGAGTTGGATGAGCTTCGTCCATCTCGTCCACCAACCTGCATTACTAATTTCAAATCACAAGGAGCGCATGATGCTGGAATGGATCCACAAAATGGAAGGAATGTAGAAGAAAAGAAAGAAGCTGTGAATGAAGTGGAAGTGCATCAATCGTGCTCATTTCATGAAGCAAAAGAAACATATGAATACCAGGAAGATGTAGATGATTTTGAAATGGACGAACCAGCCATAACTTTGAACGTATCGGATGATGAGCTCTTCGGACGAAAGTAAGTTCTCTTCTTATATATACTTGGAATCTGTTTTTCAACGATGTTCCTATTCTCTTACAATTCCGGTCGAAACGCGAGTGAATACCTTTTTAACCGTAACTATTTTGATTGGTCCCATTTTCTTGACCAGAAATATGGGAAACAAAATACATTGATGAGAAAGTAAACTTTCTTTGAGATTGGCAGAGTTGCCACTTCAAGGTATTGAGTTACTTTGGAAGAAGTAAAGATAAAAGCAAACAGGAAAATAGACGAAATAACAGACACAAAATTAACGATTTCCAAAATGATGGCGATTGACATTAGATTTATAGTGTCAAGATCATGGGTTGGAGGAAGGCAGTCTGAAGACAGAGAGTTCAAGATTTTGGCATTCCTAGGGAAGAAACTGTTAGCAAGATAGTCCTGTTTGCAATGTATTTGACGTATTTGTGTATGATCGTCGTTTGGTAGACGAGTTTTTAGGCTTTGTAGAGGTAAAGTGCTTTCCTTCTTGCATAACACTTAAGTAAATCATCCTTATTTACTAGGAAAATTTTCCAAAAAAGGCCATTTATTTATCTTTTCGTGACTTTAAGTTTCGTGAAGATAAATTAGCAGGCAACGTCTTTATAACCTCCTTTATACAAGCTAATATGTACTTTATACATACGGACATAAAAGTGAGCCAACTCTTGTAGTGGTATATTTCTATTCTACAAACACAAAGAAGCTAAAAGATGCACTAGCAAACAATGCACTGGTTTTAACATGCAAAATGTAAGTGTAGACTAGGTGAGATAGCACGGCAATCAATTTTAGTCTTTGTGTCTTCTACAATTTTATTTCATTTTGTCCCGATAGGCCACAGAAGATTAGCCAAGAGGAACTTGAGGCTGACTTTTATGACTCAGAATATTCCAATGATGAAAATGACAATCAGTTTAAAGGATTCTTGCCATCAAGAATTACCAAAGTAGAGGAGGTGAGTACAGAAATTCCAATAAAATTACTTTTTCATTTTATAAAGTAAAAAACGTCATTGACAAGAGTGTAATATTATGTTCATTGTTTCGCTAGATTTGCAGTTTGTCTGTACAAAATTATGTATTTAATTGGAAACTTAATTTATATCAAAATATTAATTTTAAATGGAAACATCGAAATAAGGATAAAATCGTCTTGGTATATGTACATTTTTATTATGTAAATGTCAGGACTATTTGTTTCATTATTTTTGCGTAGCGAAACGGTCAATAATATGTGCTCACATTGACATCTTTGATTTTCAAGTAGACATTTAGTTTGCGGTTGAATCCTTATGCTTATCTTGAGGTTATTTCCGCCCCGATTTAATGGCATCATTTATGTGAATCAACCCGGCCTATTTGAGCTACTCAACTGTCTTTCTATTTTTTAAAAGCTGTCTAAAGAAGTAAATAGTAGTTTTGAATGCAACGGTTATGTTTTCGATGATTGCGGTGTTGTTAGAGATATTTCTCTCAATCTTATCATTTGTACATATGTTATTAGACATCAAATGTGTTTTTTGATGTACGATATTAAACATGATGCTATTAATTTGCGATTATTTACAAATTACTGCTTGCTTGTTGCGGTGTATGGTCTAATGCGTTCCGGATTGCCTCACGTTAGTCAATGTGCTTGCGAGCACATGAGAGCAACTAAATATTGCGAGCAGTAACTGAGCCTCCGTGTTAGTTTAATATAGGAGGACAGTAGAAATTGTAGCTAAGCAATTTCATTTAATCCCCTCCTACTCTAGACCAGTCTTCTGCGATTTTGTTGGCTTACTCATCCCTTAAACAGCTTAAACATGGCTTGCTGACCCATTACTGTTTTGCGCACTGAATCACGTGATCACATGAAAATGCCCGATTTTGAGTCAATAGTATCACTAATAGGGTTGTCCAAGTGCCTTGTAACTCTCAACGATATGAAAGGTTTCATTTGTCTTCCCTCATTTCTATTTTGCAACATGCTTGATCGGTTTACATAGGGTTGGCTCACACAGTGGTATCTATTTTTTGGCTGCTTCTCATGAAACAATTTTTTTTTCTGTTCCATGGCTTGTAGCGATCGTAGGAAATTGATGTTCAAATCATTGTCAAACTGTTCTTTATTTTAGCCCTTCTATTTTTATATGAACGGCTGCTTTGTTTTCTTACGCCTAGCTCGAGTTGTTTATAGCAAGCAAATATGCATCGCAGTGTGAAGTACGAACCTCGTAAAAGACCACTCAAGGTGAATTGAAAATATATCTTACACTACTCTCTTAGCAACGAGTCCATGGAATAGACATTACCTCATTAACTATCTTAGATTATCTTGAATGTCAAAAAACAACCTTGTAATCCTACACTAGCCTCCCAAGAGTATCTGAACATCTAGAGTGAAATGAATATGGCGGATGCCAATAGCTGCAAACATCCAAAAATATACCAATCGTAAGGCCATTCTTTCAAGTTTCGGCAAGGTCATGCAAAATAGTTTCATTCGGCTTTTCGACCTTCACTTCCACTGAGAATGACACCATTACCAAACGTCACCGTAAAAGAAAGGGAATGTGAATGATTTTGGATATACCGCTCGTTTTCGGTCATGTTTCAAAGAAATATTGTAAAGCAGACTTAAACATTTTTCAAGGAATCCTCGGACTGAACTGTTTATTTTCAGCCAGCTATGAATGTGAAATTGGCTTCTATTTGCTAAATTCATTCAACTTTTAGACCGTCGTAATGTGTTGGTTTTTTTAAAATGTAGATCAATGGAATAATACAGGAATGAGAAGTACATGAATGGAAAACTAAAATACTAACCAATAGCTCGTATTAGTATTCATCAACTTACTTCTGTTTTGATGTCGGACTCGCCAACATTTCGTACAATAGCTTCGTCTCTTCTTCACAGCTGCCAGACGAGAGAGCATCAACTTGCAGAGACTTTTAATGAATTTGCGGTCGATATTGCACCAATAGTTTAGGACAGAGTTCATGTGTCGATTGAGTTGTTTTGATTTTTAACCACACTAATGTTTTAGTCAGGACTCTGAGCTGGCCATTGAAGTGCAGAAGACCCATCTAGTTCCTGTTAAATTTTGACACGTGGGTTTACGTTGTCCTTTTGCAACTAAAGGTCCTTTTTTCGTGGCCGTATATTTTCTTCACACTGTAAGGCAGATTGTATAAACAATGTTACACAGTATCGTTCGGAGTTACCGTTACCATAACACATGGCACGAGCCAAATGTCCGGCAGGCCCAATGTTACCCCGGAACATAATTGAAGCTGTATTTGTAATTTTTTTGATATTAACTTTGGACGCGAATTTCTTTCTCTTTTAGTCATCCTCGGCGATTTCCAGGTACCTGTGTGTAGCATTACCGTAATAGTTTAAATGTGTCTTGGCATTCTTTTCTTTCTTGAGAGGGTCGCTTCTTTGATGTAATGAGATTTCACAGCACTTTCTTATGATACAAGTTCTCACCGAATGTAAGTGATTTTAACGTTTGAAATGTTTGTCAGGGTTGGATCGAGCATCCAATATAGTTAGCTGCTTCTTTTCCTAAATTTGTCGCTATTTCTGAAGGAAACCTTTTTACTATGGGCCCTGATTCGTCGAATTCTTCTTCTCGCAGTGGGAGATGTGTGATGGTCGATTGCCTAATCCCCAAGTTTTTCCTGTTCCGCATAATTCCTAAGAATTCGTCGTAGGCATTCTGTAAGCACTGTCTACTGAGATGGGCAGAGCATTTTGAACGAGGGCGCTGTTCTTCTTGGGAAGGGCTCATGGTCGTCATATTCAGCGTCATTCTCAGCATAATTTTGTATTTTCTGTTTCTTTCAACTTGGCCTCTCTTTCTGCAGGCTTTTTTACAGCTTCGTTTGCTCATACGTGCAGTTATGTGTATCTTGCAAGAACATTTTTGGGTGTTGTCTTCATCTAAACCGAGGGAGTGTGTATAGCAATGTGTATCTAACGCACGTTGTTCATCCTCCTTGATTCGCATCATCACTCCACTTTTGTAACCTGACGTAGTACAACAGCACTGAACACGACATTTATTCAATCTCAAATTGAGTCTTGGCAAACACCTGCCGATTACTGGAGTTTCTATCAGCAAGAGCTTGAGACAGCTTACACCTAACGTCATCATAATGAGCAGAAAAAACATTATGTACCAGATGTGACTCTTTGTGCGAAGATGGTTGTTGGTGTTTGTCGATCAAACCTCTGCCGGTCATTGCAGCATCGCTCCAGTTTTTGTAACAGACAGGAATGAAAGGTTTTTCCGATTTTCTATTTGACATCAAGTACCTTTCTGTGGTTTTCATGGTAATATAACAGAATACAGCGTCTATCCTGGTCGTAATGTAACTAATGTTTCACATTCACAGTGATTGAACTAAAAAGAGGGAAATGGCCTCTATCATTTATCGCGCTTTATTAGATATTTGGGTTCCTTTGGCTGAAATGGCTTGTTCACATCTAATTTCACATGCGCTTTGAACAGGATTGATTTCCATGTTTCCCCGTGATTCCATGGTGGATATGTCGTGTGATAGCTTGCAATGATACGAAAGTCCGATGAATGAATAGAAACAGTTTTCGTGTAACATCATAAAAGGATGACCCGAAGAATCTCGGACTAACGAAACTTTTATCGGGTAACGTAATAAGTAGATGGTTTGAAGAATGAGCGGTGCATAAAGAGAAACTGTTCTCCCTCAACAAAAGAACTTGACCTAGATGATGCCCAATGAATGTCGAGGGATTGACATGGGGTAATGTAACCATGGAATGATCCGAAAATTGTTGCCTTAGATATCATTTAAACATTTAGTTGATTTGCACGAGGGAGAAGATGGCGTCTAAGGGTCATGGTGAGAAGGGCAGCATGGCAGAGTATAAAACGATCTGAAATAAGATACTGAAGCTATGTTTATAAAAAAATTCCAGGCCTCAAGTGGTGAACTAATTGCTGAGGAAATGCATCGGTAATTGAATGATCTCGAGGCTTCAGTTTATTTGTTTATTACAGTTTACTTGGAGCGATTTCCATAAAAGTAAAAAGAGACAAGGCAAACTGACCAAACACCACGACCTCGCCCGACAAGGGAACAGATCCAAATGGTTCCATCACCAAATCGTAGTGATTTTTGTCGTGTGACTTAGGCCATTACATGTATTTAACAGCTCATGCTGCCATTGCTGCCGCGAAGTCATAATTATAGGAGATCAAAACATCCTCCTATATAACGATATTAAAAGGCACGGTGAGATTGATAAGGCAGGCACTGTACAGTTTTAGATCTTAGTTGCTTTTCGAGGCGCTCCATTCATCCCGTATAAAAAGAAATTTCTGACATTCTCCCTCACCCATAAATACACAATGAAGCCTTTTTGACCAACATGGCGCTCTCCATTGTGGACCCCGGCTACACGA
>JAAAKL020009751.1:0-14864 GCA_010016065.2 Carybdea cf. marsupialis auct. non (Linnaeus, 1758)
TTGTGTAACGAATTAGTTTTCAAGTGCTGTTCTTACTGAGGACACAACGAAGGGCAACGGATTGAAAACCTATCCACTCAAAAGTTCCAAAAACCATGCCATTGGAAGAAATATATAGTCCATCAGTTGATGATTGAAACCTGCAGGCGTAGCCATCAGATCAAGCACTTGGGGACGAGAGATTATTCTACAGAGATGTGGAGGATGAACTCGCCAGCAATCCAAAAAACTTTGTCTTGCCAGGTACACGAACAACAAAAGAAGAAATAACTCTTAAATTAGGTTATAGATGAATCGTACATTGATGCTTCTCCTTGTACTTAAGTTTTGGTCTGGAATTAAATGTCAAAAGTTGAAATAGTTCAATTCTCAAATGACCCAACGATGGCCTTCACCTAACTTTACGTTCCTGTGGCAAATAGAACATTCTACGTGCTCATTGATCATTTCAATATAAGGACGTAGATTTCAGGCTCTGTTGCAGATGATTGTGCCTACTCTTGTGAGTCTCAAATAATGCCGTGTTCTGGAAATTGGTTTTATACCACAACAAAGATGACGTAGATAATCGTTTGTCAGTAAGTTTGAAAATCAGGAGCTTATGTGTACAACGGAGGTTCATTGCTTGGTGAGAATTGTGCTTGCATATTAAATAACGAGTCTTCGGAACTTTGGTCAACCTATATTAGCAAGGTTAGTACGTTATGATTCATGTATTACTTTTGCGAGTATTAGAAACCATAAACGCCAAATAATTTCAAGCTTAATTTGCTAGAATGGACAACAATCTGTTAGGTTTGCTCTACAGTAGATGGTGAACTATTATTGAATCAGGTCGTGGACGATGCTCACTGTGTGAGAGCATTCGTGTGTTAACAGAAAGTCGATTCCTAAATTCCAGGAAGGTTAGTAGTGGTACAATGCAGACAAGATTAATGTTGATCATGATTGCTTGATAAGGTCATTACAAGCTAAACTATCAACTTCGTTACGTTTATATTTTGTAATAGTTTAAGTCTAAAAGAAAGCAAGGAATTCTTAGAAAGAAATCCTTCAACAAAAAAATAATAAAAGTTTGAAAATGGAGCTTTATACGTTTACACATGGTCACAGATCTTGGATAGGTCTTCTACTGTGGAATGTTATACTTGGATTGACATCGTGTTTCATTTTCATCTCTGTCGTATAGTGATGACATGTCATGCTTCAACCAGTGTTTTTCTAAAACACTGTTTAGACGATATGAAACAGGATTTGGTAGACTGTCATTTTGATTCTTCTGCAAAGTAGAACTTGGTTACTGCTACCTCTCGTCTTAAGCAAGCCAAGCACCTGACTTTGTTTAACGCCCGACTCAATCTTTTGTTCATGATGCCCAATACGTCTTCAGAATGTTCTCTCCAACAGTTCTTGAATTACCTTTATTTTACATGGAAATAGTAAGGGCTGCTTGTAATCAAACAACCGCAAAAGACATCGTATCTTCCCAATATATTGAAGCAAAAATGTTCATATGTATTCGGAAAGTTGCTATTGTTAGAAGCAACTAGGCTAGCTTTAAATGTAAACCTTCTATTCGGTACACCAGTAAGCTATACCTAGGATAATAGGCGTCTTACTTGGAGACTACCTCTGGAAAATGATCTATTTAGCCAGCTACACCAATATTTCATCATTGATAAGTATAGTGATCTTTTTACTGTGTTGATATTTCGTCAAGTAGGATTTATAAACATGTTTTACGTAGACATGCCTCTAAAGGAATAGCTGTCTTGGGCAATACTTTGATTTTTTATGTAGAAACAAGGTATCAACTGAAAGGTCGCTACACACCCGATAGACTGTGATCGTAACAAGTTCGTAAACGTCGCTTTCCAATAAAATCGAACGAGCCTTTTTCTTGGCCTTTAAAGATGTGAGTGAGATTCTATCGCGTTAACGGTACTAAAATTTCTCCATACAGGCCAAAGTTTTACAAAGAAGACCTATAGCCAGCCAGTAATCCTAGGGTAATCCCCGGAATCAGTCTTAAGCTTAAACAGTGACACACAATTTTTCGAAACAAAACAAGAGATAAACGTTACTATGTGAAAACCACCTCGTAGCCACATTTTAAAGTATTATACATAGAAATGAGCGGAAACCGATATGATTACAGATACTGACCCCTCAGCATGGTCTCCATAAAAACTTTAATGATGAGAATAGTAAAATTTAAAGTGTATCTTCGTTTATGTTATCTTTATTATACATTAATAAACACTTGTTAATTTTTATTTAAGAAAACGAGAATCGTATAATTTTCTTAAAACTCCTGATGAAAGCCATGATAAAATGTTGACAGTTACTATTTCTATTATTTCAAAACTTAAATATACATTTACCAGTGTACTTGATCCCTTAAAATCCTTCTTTGAAATCATTGTTTCTCTTAAAAACTAGAATAACAGTAATGGTAAAAGTTGAATTGTAGTGTAAATTCTATCGAAACACTAAAACTATTGAATTTAAATATGAGAAGACTGGAAGTGATTTATATTCATAAAATATTATCAATGACAACCATAATAAAACATAAAAATTTATTTCTCTGTTATTATAGAAGTTCAATGTCCATCTGCTACAGTATGTAACATCACGAAATGTCATTCTGTGGAACCGTGACCTACCCTGAAGTTTTTCAACGAGAGCGATAATATAATGTCGAATTTTTCATTCTGCTGAAATAAGAGACATGAAATTGTTCGTGATATTGTCAAATCACGCACCAACTGTGATTTCTTCCTCATCAAAATAATTGTTTCTTACTTATTGGTCACGTAGATAGAGCTGCTTATTACTATAAAGCCTGGTTCACAGTCGGCGATATTCAGCAAATCTAGCTTAACTAGTGAGAGTTATTGATGGTGTATCGGCAATAAAAGCGGACAGTATCGAGAACTGTTGATAGGTTTGTGGGCAATAAAAAAAAGTAGCGAGAAGTAGCGATAGTTTGTCGGTGATAAAGGTGAAAAGTAGCGAGAAGTAGCGATAGTTTGTCGGCGATAAAAACGATAAGTAGAGAGAACTAGGAAAAGTTTGCTGGCGATTACAATCGAAAAGTAGCGAGAGCTTGCAATAGTTTATCGGTGATACAGGCGAAAAGTAGCGAGAGCTAATGGCAATTAACGATACGCACCGACAAATTGCGGTCCTTGTTCTTATCTCAATCTGTTGCATGATGGACTCTCAAGAGGACGTTTTGATGTTGGCTTGCGCCTTATTGATAGAAAGGGGAACAAACAGCAAAAAGTATCGTCATATTTAGGCACCTTCTACTTTCAAATGAGGGAGTAGCTAGACACGTTCGAGAATTCGATGAAAAAATTGCTGAGCGAGAGTATAATATCAAATATGTTGGAACATATATTTTGCTCCTACATTATCCAGGTTCGAGTTCTGCTGATCACATATCATCTTATATTTTTCTAGTATCTTGTCAAATCTTTCATTGTCCATGACGGTGGTAGAAAATAATTAGAAGCGAAATCTTAAAATCTTCCCATTTTGATAAATTCCATAGTTCTGCGGCTCTTTTTAAGCAGTTTGTCTTTATATTCTGTTACCTTCTAAATGCAGTATTTGCATTGCCTCTAGAAACATATTTTCTTACAAAACTGTGAGAGAAACTTCTCTTGACCTCCATCCTGTTTATCCAGATAAAGCTGAACATGTATTTGATTTCAGAAAGTCTCTTAAATTCTGGTTAAAAAGGACTCTCTATTTTTAAACCTGAGTTAGTGAGATTTTAAACATTGTTTTTACTTCCTATGCTAGGGTCTTGGCATTTCTTGCTTATTGAACATAGCAAAAGCTGTAGGCGTTTATATCTGACACCCTACCAAATGTCGCCATTTCTCCCCAGTTTTCGCTGGTTTTCGATAGGTTTTTGCCGATAATCCACAGTTATCGCCTTATGGAAGCCGATTTAAAGGTGCACAGTTTGATCCTTTAACGCATCAGATCTCAGGTAGCTTTCTTCTTATTGTCAAAGGTTAGCAATGACTAAATGAATAGTTTGTACCGCTTACTAATTTGGAGCCTGGTGAGTGATTGAGGAGAAAGCTTTGAAAGCCGCAATGCTAAGAATATCATCTCCCAGACCTAGACACAAAAAATCATTCAAAAGATATTCACCACTTGGTGACTTAAAGGAACTGGCAAAAGGAGAATAAATCGACCGCACATTTAAAGAGCCATGGGTAGGTAGACAATCCTTTTTACTCCTTTCATCTTCATTTCATGGAAGGAATATGCTACCACATTACACTCTGTCTCTATGAAATGCCTGCGATTTTATCTTGATTTAAGCATGCGGGAAAGATTACTAACAAAAGATATTTAGACGCCTGCAGTTGCTTGATACTGAAATTGATGAAGCTTTGCTGATGAACTGCTTAGTAACTTAAATGTAGTTAGAAAGTATAATTCGCTAGGCCTGTTGTGGAGACGATAGATTTGATATCTAAGAGTACTGGATCAATCAAACCGAGGTGTGCATTTTCCAAAGTATTTGTTAACGATAAGAAGCTCTACTAATGGCATCACATGAACAGTTCATACGTATACCGAATTACAACTCTTACAACAAGGCTTTTATATTGATACAAACAATAGAGAATAATAAGCATAATTACATCTTCATAACATGGCCCACAGAAAGCAAAATAATATGCAATTTGCGCCCCCATATTAGAGAAGAATTAACCTATAGCTTAATCATTTTCGCTTGTAAGTGAGTATAAACAGTTTAGTTAAGTACTAGGGATCTTCATTTCATAATACACGCAATAGTTATGTCGATATGGGCTATCGGTTTACTATATGCAGCAGCAATCTTGCAACTATATAAATAGTATTTGTTGGTATCTATCTATTTAATTATCTATCTATTTATTTATTCGTGCTTGTGGATGTGTACATTAGCTAACACTTTGTCTGTCATGACCTCGCACGTTAGACATTTACCCAAACTGTAACGACAAGACAGTCTCTTACAACAAAGTGCAGAATTTAAACATAATTTCTCGTTCTAATATCGAATAGAGAACGCTTCTGGTGATTTTTCTCTGAAGTTTACGACTTTATTGACATCTTTTGTTTGCCTTAGGTATCGATCTGGCTAGCCCTATTAATGCCAACAATACTTCCTCGTAATCTTTTGATTTCGGTTAATTGGGAATTTAATACTCCATGGCACAGATTTGTTAGGTGACTACATGGTGGACAATGATCCTAGATCGTCATGTTTCTTAACATGCAGCAGTTTGATGAATTACTTTATCAGTCGGACGATGGAAGTCGATATTGTACAGTCATAGTAGCAGAATTACATAAGTACCTCTAAAGTTCTCCTACTCCCCAATTAAACGAAAAGCGCGTGTAAGACCGTAACGGCTTCATTGCCACTAGGTTTCATGCTGGCAATAGTGGTGGTTTTACAGGGAGGTACAGACAAGCCATGACTTAGTGCCGCGCTCCTACATGGGAATCCGTGCTTCAATAGCAGACAGATGATACATGAATTCGTCTATAATCGTATGGTCAACGTAACTGGAAAAAAAGAACGTAGACACAATGGGGTAAATACATCACCTCCTGAACGTCTACTGCACAATTTTGCCGAAACTCCATTGTAAAGTATGAAGTTAAGGAGCACAGTAAACATCCTGAGGTCTAGATACCCGCACTATGCGAAACCTCTGTTGGATAGCAACACCACGTTTACCTAAAGCAAATGGTCCTGCTATTTTGTTAATTTAATTTTGCGAGTCTGGTCAGATAATGTACCGGATCGGAATCACGGCTCTCATTTATACTTGTGTATAGTCATCAAAAAGTCAGAATAGTAGGTGGTTGGAATTGAGATGTTGGCGGAACTAATCGGAGAACGACTGAGACAGCAAAGCTGCCGTGGTCTAGTTGTTAAGGAATCGGACCCACATGCAGGAGGTTGTGGGTTCGAATCCCACCTAGCCCGATATAAAGACTATCGGTTGGAACTAAGGTAACGGGAGACCACACCTGTAAATGTTATCTCTCCTTAGGACATAGTTCACTCTGGCTGGGCAATAGGCTACGCTCGAAATCGAGTATGCCACAAAAACAACAAAAAAATGTACATGGTTGCTCGCTTAAGGTAGAGTTTGCAAATTAGGACAGAATACGTTTGTCAACAAAAGGAAGACGGAGAATGCAAAATATTGTCGAAATTTTCTAGTTGGAGAAATATGAAGTTACGCTTCAAGTACTCTACCTTCTTAAGCTTTTATCCTATTGAGCTTGTGAGGTATGCGAAGATTTCTCACTCAATACATTGAGTGCCATTTCTTAACACGTAATATTAGGACAAGCTCGTTCTAAATATTTAAACGAGTGCTACATAGAAAACCTAAAGCTTAAAAAAACATATTTTATTTTCGTGAACAAATAAAACCATAAAATACCCTGCAGAAAAGTTCGGAAGTATTTCCGGTGTGGCAGTATATGTTTACGTCTAGAAAACGACATGGTCGTCCAATTTCTTACGCTTTTTTATTTTGACGGCTACCTTCACTGCGTCTTCTGTATTCGCTAATCCGGGTATTGATGACATATCCTTATTTTTCTACGCATTCTCGCTTTCCCGTGCTGGTATTGTAAAATGAACAGATAGTGCCACAGCATTTATTGTTAGAGGTTTTTCAACTTGGATCGTAAATAAATGTTTACTTCAAAGGGTGAGGATTATCCTGTAATGGCTCTGTGGTTTTGCCAATAAACCCTTTATATCACATGCTTTACAACAATGGTAGTCTGCCCTAAATGCTGCCCTAGCGCAATTGAAATCCGAAGAAACACATAAAATTGGTCTTAATTTAACTATCTACAATTTTGCACTATGAGATATGCAAATTTCTCTACACCCCGTTCTAAAATATTGTTCAGTTTGAAAATGAGCATTTTGGGCACTTTCATGTCAGACCTCCCCGCTACTAAGCGGAGAGGTCTAGAAAACAAAAAATACCAGGAATATATACCCCTTTCATATGGCAAGTGTCTAGCGTGATCTGTTCCATTTTCACCGAAATTTAATAACAGTTTAACTTCTATTTGTCCAAGGTTGTAGCTCTTAAACAGAGTAAAATACTGATCGATATAGATTTAGTCGGGCATTTTTAAACACGAAAGGCAGAATCTGTGATGAAAATACAATAGCAGAAGCACGTCAAAAATCTCTTCTATCCTATATAGGGCTGTACCCTATATAGGGCCCGTAGGACCTCCTAATTGCAGGATTTCCACAGAGTTGTTATAACCAAGACATCTTTACTGAATAATCATCAGTAATAACGGCAAACGTCGCTGTGCTTTGTATCAAAAAGTCATTATGACCTAAGCATGCCGTACATGCGCATAACGCACTTCGGTGATGCTTGGCTTCAAGGGGCTTAACTTCCAATTTTCTTGCTGTTGTTTAGGGTGTCATTTGTCATTGGTACTCTGTGTTTTGGGAAAAGCTTATGAAGCTATGTTTTCCCTACGAATTACATAAATATTCGATGAGAGCAACCCGATAGATAAACCGTAAAGCACCGGAAACCAACGTAACCTGACAATCTGACTTAAGTCCTTAAGTACTTGAAACTTAGCACTGTTTTCATCACAATAAAGTATAGGTAACATGAGACAGACTAATTGATAAAAAGTCGTCTTCATTAATAACTGCTATGTTCACATTGCCTATAATTGTTACTAATTTAGCGGCACAGAGAGAAACAGAGGGATCCGCGGTGCAATTACGGATGGGAGCCACTAGGGGGCGGAAAATATATCTCCACTATACTTGTTTCCTGTTGGATTTGGGCCCTGTGGTTACCCCTTTTAGCACCCTTTTCAAAGTTACTGCATTGATTTTAAATATAACTTGCATCACTTCTATTGGAGCATCAGAGAAAAAGGCGATTATGTCGGCGTTTCCGTACAATCGGTATTATTTTCACTGGTTACCTATGTCTACTCTTTCTTCCTCTCAGGCATCTTGCCGTGTAGCGGTGTATCTTTCAATCTTTCAACTTGCAGGACATTGTTGCCTTGGTAACATTCAGCCATGTTCTTCCATTTCCATCTCTCTTGACCATAACTTGCTCTACGCTCTTTTAACGTATTTCCTCTCCATTTCTTAGATCTGGGTTCGCAACGTTCTTTCAGTTGTGGCCTTGTGCAGTAGCTGATATTCGGATTAAGAAGGTCTAGGATTTCCGAGTCTTCCACCACAAAGGGCCCCCAGCAAACAAAATTGCTCTGCGGAGGGAAAGTGATGACGTCACAAATCATAAGTTCTATAAACAGTACGATTTGACTCCAGATATCGAAAGGCAAGCTTTGAATAGGCTGTTTTCCAAAATAGTTTTTTCCAATATAATGTTTAAACTAGAGGCGTTTGAATCTCAAACGTTTCTGGTCAAAACTCTGTTGATATTCCTTGGTTCCTTAAGTTAGGAACCAGCATTAGATAATAGGGTTCATATTTATAAGCCGTATTAGATTTAAACCCGGAGTTTCCATAGCTATAATAGGGTTTTGTTAGAGAGATTCAAAACTTTGAAACCTGATATCTCCGTGTTGGAAAGGGAATTAGTCTCAATTTTAGCCATTGGAGTTCTCACTAATAGGGTAACATGAAAATTAAGTTTTTTCCCTGTAATTAAAAAATGTTCGAAATCGTGACGTCACACTTTCCCACCGCATTCATAGGAAATTAAAATGCCTGTGCGTTTATGTGTACAAAGGGAAGAGGCCTGGTCTCGGGCCCTCCAGTTTTTCAGTCAAAATCTGCTTAGAGTGTTTTTCTGAATTGGATTCATGCTCTTCAGTCCCCTTTATCATTCTATCACGTATTTATCACACTAAGCCAGTATGATACTGTGGTCACTGATACCAAATCAGTGTTCAATATGTCAGTTAAAAGCGAAAGGTATTTACTTAGGCGTCACAAATGGTTGGGTCTAGGAGCTTATAATATGATCACTCAATTCTGTAATCTGATTTCATTATCTAAGGTCATCAGGGGGTGTAGGAAAATGTTAACTCATGGAAGTTCCATACAAACAAGAAAGGTCCTGTAGAAGCAACGGGACCCAACCAAGAAGTTAAGGTAGATCTTCTGTACTGACAAATAAAGTTGGGAGGGGGGGATTACGAAGAAGCGTGCTTGTAGCCTTGTAAAGGTGATTGTAGGCCTTTTGTTATTCGTTTGTAAGATTAGAAAGACTAGACGATAAGAAGGCCGGTAGTTTGAAATATTTTTATTCTTGGAAAGCAAACATTTCTCGGAAGAAAACAAATTTGTCTATCACAAATAACTTGAAGATGCAGACAAATAAATTCGGAGGAGGAAGACCCACACGAGTGACTCATCATCATGCTGATGACAACAATTCTCTTGAAAGGAGTTGTATAGATGCGTCGATGTTTTTTTCTTTCCAAACCCAGAAAATTCTTTCTCGTGAGTTAGATATGTTACCAAATCATCATTATTCTTAATCAAAAGAGAGGTATTCAGATCCTCAGTTACACGAAACTGAAGAACGATTGATACCAGGCGCTTCCATTACACGATGCCCAATGCTGTCCGGTACACAGTTGATGACAATATTGCTTCACCCGTAAAAATCTACCAGAATGTATTTGATACCACATCGTTATGCTACAACAGCTCCACAAATGATTTCATTTTTTTCTTCTAATCCTCTTCAGAAGGAGATTAAAAATAGCATTAAGTAAAAACTGCCTAGCTAGTATCCAAAACCATCCAGTGGCAGTATAAATGCATTCGATAGGAGCCGATTTGGTGCCAGGTAGGCTAGAAATCCGACATTAAAGGCTATCCAATATCATGTAACTGGAAGGCTAATCTGGCATCAAAATGTATCCGATATCAAAAGTTATCCAAGAATTAAAAGTTATCCGTTACCGTAGGACTACGGCCTTGGATGTCGTGATGTTTACTGACGTTAGTAAAAATCTGACTTGCGAAGTGGTTTATATATGCCAATACTAATTATTAATCCTTTATCAATAAACACTCTTTCTAGTTCTAATTAGGTGCTTAAATTCGGACTGTTTTCTTTTTTCTTCAAAATCTAGATGAATGTCCCCTTTTTTGACTCGGAAGAAATGGTGGTAGAGAAAGACGAGGCTGATTATGATGATGCCAAAAGACAGGAGTTAGGTGGATCTAAGTATCGAGAGGGTCCCATACCTTTAGCAGATTTACAAAGTAATGGCTTTGCAAACTTTTCTCTTCTTCAATTTGAGATCGAGGAATCTGAAAGAGGTCCATGGGATGGTGAGTATGATTTTTGTTTACATGTTTGCGTAAATCCTGCTCTTATAACAGTTCCTTTTGCTACTCCAATGTTTTCCCAAAGAAAACTGCAAGAATCAGCGAAAACATTTTAGTTCTGAAAAGCTTTTTTCGTCTGACACTCCTCAGTACAAAATCGTCAGACTTGAGCTTGAGAAAAAGTCAATAAAACTTATACCAAACTGTGATTTGAAAGTGGCCAGTCAGAAATCTGACTGCTAGATTAGTGTTGTTTTGCCCAATCAGTGTCTGTGGAACTGAATGGTAAATCGAAAAGGCCCAATGAAAACACAAATTCTTTTTGTCTGCAAAACAACGGCTTTCTTGCTTTGATGTGGACGGATTCGAGGACGATTAGGTGAAAAGCAGACCTAGCTTTACCAATTATGCGGAAGCAATCATCCATGTACAATTTTGCATATTCTGGGTTTTCAAGCAAGTTCTGCCCAATGGCAGAGTCAGATTTCTGATTGGCTTTTTTCAAAACACCGTTTGGGATACGTTTTATAGATTTCTTCTCAATCTCAATTCCGGCGATCTTGTACTCTGAGGGGTGCCAGAGGAAAAAACTTTCTCAGTACTAAAGTGTTTTCGATGTTTCGTGAAGTTTTGTACCACCAACAAGCTTTTCCATACATCAACGGGATATCCATACCAATGTCCATATCTTTATCCAGCTGAATCAATGGCAAGTCTTAAAATCAAGAAAGAGGAGACAAAGCGATTAATAGTAAACCCGGTCCTATGCTAATCCCGAGAGTCTCTGCAAAAGTTAGTGACCTTGTGAGCAGCGCTGCTAATGACAATGCCCATGCCTGTTTCGGTACCTATTCTGGTAATTACGAGTATTATAGCGGCTGGTCATTCAGTCCGTTTATTGCAAGCATTTTGTCATTTTGTAAAAACAATAAGGACGTACTTGTTTCTGTCTAGATTTGGAGAGAATACTATTAAAACAGAATGATTGTCACCTTCACAAACGTACTATGTCACATCGTTTCTTCTCGATGTGTTTCAGAAACGTTGATGGTCAATATGCCAGTCCTTTCATGGACAGGTCACAGATTCAAATAGGCAAATCTGCAAAATTTGCGTAGAGTTGGATGTCGATGTGCACCCTATGTATCACAGTATGGTGACATCGGAACTCACCATAGCTCAATTGGTAGGTTACCCATCTGCGAATGAGTGGTTCCCACACAGCTGATGAGTGGTTCCCACGCCGCCGATGAGTGTTTCCAACACTTCCGATGAGTGTTTTCCACACTTCCGAAGAGTGTTTCCCACACTGCTGATGAGTAGTCCCCATACAGCCGATGAGTGGTTCCTACGCCACTTATTTGACTTTTGCGTCGTGACGGATAAAGAACAAAAATTAAAGGAATTTAGGTATTTTTATCATTATTATTATTATTGCTCCTCAGCAAGCTTACTGAAGTTGCCTTGCGCTCTTTCTTACTACATATTCTGCAGGAGAAACAAGGATTGGCCCAATCCAGCAAACCTCGACTTTCATTAATTAGAGTTGGCTTCTTTTGTTATTTTTTCCTTGGTGTAAATTCTATTTATTTATTTACTTTCTTTCCCTTTCCTTTTCTTTCTTTTTTTATTTTTTTACGTATTTTGACTATGTTTGTGGTGTTGTTGTACTAGTTCCACTCCTATAAAATCTTGCTGTCCCCGTCGTAATGGGTGAAAACAGTGAGAATGATATGTACACCGTCGAAGCTGAATTCTCTGTAAAGTTACAGATTAAATATATGGCACTGAAAGTTTAGGAAAAAAAATATTATTACTATGCAATACGCACAACAATTGCTTTACAGAGACAAGGACTGGCCAAATCTTGAATTGTTGATATTGTAACTAGTGTAATTGTTAAGTTGTTAGATTATTATTGCACTTTTCACTATGTCACCGTTTCCTTATTTTGGTTTTATTTTGTTGTTTTGTTTGTTTTATTAGCTATTGTTTGTTTTTTGTTTATTTTCTTGGGGTTTTTTCTTACTAAAGTCACGGTATGTATTATAAGAAGTGTGGGTATACCTTCCATTAGTGAGTATCCGGTTCTATTGCCTTTCTTTACCAATAAATAAATTCGTTTTCAAATTACCAATATTGTGTTGTTGTTCGACTATCGCAATTATATATAAAACATGACACCACGTATCTTACAAAATACGATGACTAGGATTTTACTAGGCAGCAATAGCAGAGCCACACATAAATTCAACAGCATTTAGTATTATTGGTAAAAAATATTTTAGAGATTTCTTATGGTGTTATTGTTTGAACTTTTCATCTTAGAGCACAAAGCAAGTCTAGCTGGAAGTAGAGGTCTGCTTGTTTACTTCTCTCATCTCTCTGAAGCCAACGCTCATGAAAAGATTGATTACATGTTTATTGATACTCTGCTGGAGGCTGGAGCAGACGTAAATTACTCCGATCGTTACGGACAGACCATTCTTCATGCAGTTGCAAAGGACTGGAACGTGGACGTTTCAAAGTTTTTGCTTACTAGAGGGGCAGACATAGACCATGGCGACCAGTACGGAAGGACACCTCTTCATGTTGCCGCCAGTTTTAACTATCCACAGATGATCGAATTCTTGATAGACTCGGGTGGTAAGTATTCATTTGCATACTACAGCTGTGTCAGTTTTCTTTGGGCAGGCTCATTAATTTTCAGAATCTCGCTCTGAATTTGAGTGATGTTTACAACTAACGTACCACGCCTTTCCCAAATAACTCTTTGTTTGAAGCTACCAACACTAATATGCTGGATAACTCGAGTTTCTAAGCAGTCTTGATTCATTTTTACAACCTCGCTCTGAAACTGAATTATAGTTACATTTTCCAGCTTCACAACGCCTTTTCCAAATTGCTTTTTATTTAACGCGATGAAACATTGATTTTTTCATCAAATGTTAACAGGTCTCGTGCTACCACTCTTAAACTGAAGAGAGGGTCAAGGTAAAAATTCATTTCTAGTAATTAAAATGCAGCATAAAAAGAATTATCTGTAAAAATAATCTGGAAGAAAAATTCCTAAAAATTATCGTAAATAAATTCTTAGGAGTAAGACACTTTATGAAAGCTGTGAAAAGTCACAAGGGGAGACTAAAGGAAGGAGCTGACTCATTCCAATACTATCTAGACCTTAGCTTGCAAGTATTATTTTTCATATTCCTATGTCGTGGTAATGTCGGCTTTATGCGTCAAATACTACCAGTGCAAACTGCGATTTAGTTTCCTTGCTTTTGTAAGAGGCCATCTCATCGATATGGAGGTAAGCGACTGGAAGTCTTGGTCGGCACTAGAAATGTTAATTTAACCAAACATTTATTTTTCGGTGAAATTATATAGATGATATCAGTGTAGATTTTTGGACACTATCAACCTTGATACGCTAAATTACGTCATGTTGCAAATTGATATCCTACAGGCTTTGGAGGTAATTCTCAAACACTGTAAAAGATATGTCGAGAACAAGCTTCACGCCAAGGAGAAGGAACGACACGTTAATGTAAACCACAAAAATGGCAGCTACTACTACTTATCTGCTTGAAAATAGCACCGCTCCAAAAGTGTCAGATTTGACGTCACAAAACATGACGTCACAAAAACACGACGTCACAAAAACATGACGGCACAAAACATGACGTCACAAAAACACGACGTCACAAAACATGACGTCATCGAAAAAGAAAAGGCTAGGAAAGCTTGACTCATTTGCAAAACATAAAGCATGGCTGATTAAATAAAAAGTATCAATGAAAAAGTTAAAAATGAAGAGGTAATCAGAGGTCTGAATGCTAGATTGGTGTTGTTTTGACCAATCAGTGTCCATATAACTAAATGGTTAGCCGAGAGGCGCAATGAAGGTCAGACCTCTGACTGGCTACTATCAAAACACCGTTTGGTATAAGTTTTACTGATTTCTTCCTATCATAATCCTGACGATTTTGTACTCTGAGGAGTTTCAGACGAAAAAAGCTTTTTAGTACTAAAATGTTTTCACTATTTCGTGCAGTTTTGTTGTTTGTGCCACCAACAAACTAGTCTAAATTAACAAAATCCAATACGTAGATTCATACGTGTCAATATCATTCAACAAAAGTTGGAGAAAGTGCCTCTTTGTCGTTTTAAACCTGCATTTCCATCTTACATGTATTGCCACGATTGCTTAAGGGTATCCACTGTATTCAATTGAGGTACCTTGCAAGTAATAGAAAAGGCGTCTTAGATGTGTTGCTGCGATCACTTAAGGGTATCCACTGTATTCAATTGAGGTACCTTGCAAATAAGATTAAAGGCTTCTTAGATGTGTTGCTGCGATTGCTTAAAGGTATCTGCTGTATTCAATTGAGGTACCTTGCAAGTTATAGGAAAGGCGGCTAAGATGTGTTGCTGCGATCACTTAAGGGTATCCACTGTATTCAATTGAGGTACCTTGCAAATAAGATTAAAGGCTTCT
>JAAAKL020009752.1:0-14864 GCA_010016065.2 Carybdea cf. marsupialis auct. non (Linnaeus, 1758)
TATGCAATCTATTTACACAAATCACAAAATTACTCCCCGAAATAATTTCAATAGAAATACTGATACTATGCTACTTCTTTCACTTGTCTATCAAATTTTTAAAGTAAGCAAAATTGTAGTTTGAGTTGTTTTACTCTTGACCATATGCTCAGAAAGATTACATTCAGTAAAGACGAGTTGTAATGATGTCATATCGTTTTTGACCTATGGCTAGACTGCTTTAGTTTTATCAATAAATAGTGTTGTGTCACTCATACCGGTGATACTTGCCATAATTTCGGCACAAAATTGTTCTACCTTAACTCCAGACCACTGTTGTGACCCGTGTCTGGCTAAACAGTTAATATTCACATAAAGCTATCACAATTCTCAGCAGCTAAGAAAAAAAGTAGTGGCTGACATATCATTAAAACTGCTTAGATTATAAGAGAATGTCAGTTGCATTTGAAAGTATACTGCCAGTTGCACTTAAAGGCAAGTAAAAAAACCTGACATAAAAAGGGTGATTATCATTATCGTTTTTTCTTGACTTCTACATGTGGCCTCAATGTTTTGGAATATTGGAATATTTGGAGGAAGTACTATTATTGAGTGTTTGACTTTGAGGTTGATTGTTCTTTTAAGGCTGTAGATTGATCACAGACATACCATGGAGATGAAACATTTGTCTGAAGTGTAACAAATGTAAATGAAAGGCAATCCAACTTTATGCCCAGAGTGTTGGAAGTTGATCATTGTAGGTCAAGGTAGGTCAACACCTGGATGCTCACATTCAGGGGGGATGTTGGAAGTTGATCATTGTGGCATCACCTTCCTGTTATGAATGTTCTCATTGTGCAGGTTGACATCACTGTGGTATGGTCATGGTATCATGGAGTGTATTGTCTGATGAACGTGGTATGCCTAAAGTTGTGCTCTCAGGTGAGCAAACCTGTGTAGTGGATGGCACGCTGGACTGCAGCATGGAAGGCCGTGGATCAAAACCAGGCATGGGCATCAGTTTTCCAATATAGAGGTGCCAAAATGTCAGGGAATTTAAGAGAAGGATTGTAACTGCAGTGAATAATGACTGAAGTGGCCAAGAGTTACAAAAAAACCCCTAAACGTGAAAGTTAGGTGATCCAAAATGGCAAGGAGAAAAGGCTGAATAACTGTATCTTATTACAATTGGGTGAAGGCTGATTAATGAGAAAACAATTGTTTCGTATTAACCCACTGTGTGAACTGTATTTGTAAGTCATTTGTACCAATAGAAAAGCTCCACTGTTACTATACACAAGTCCCTATCATCTATATCACATTACTTTATCCCTAAACTTTGCTTTAGGGGAGAAAGTTTAATTCCATGGCTAACAACAAACAGCAAGCCACAAACCTTGCTTAAACTCCACATTGAAGGTTAAATATGTATTCCTACCAGACCATTTCATAACAGCACAAAACTTTTTAATGAAATTGATTCAAATGCACGTTTTTAATCTTGGCTTCAGTAGGATAATGGATCTTAAGGAAGGATAATACATGAAATCTATCCACAATCTTCTCTTGGATATTGCCCTATGATAATTGTACTTGAGCATTTTGCTAAACTAAGAGTGAAGCACCTGCAAAGCTCTTACCAGGAAGTTCCTTTTTCACATACAGAATGACAACACAAGTTTGCTCAGGCATTGGCAGAGGAGCTACAGGACTAAATTACTTTCTGAAAAATCAATAATTTCATTTCTTTTCATGCTGTCATAGGTAGGAGGAGATGTTGTCATAGAATCAAAACAAAGTGAAATTTGAATAATGGATTTAACAAGCCTGGGCCATCTCTTGTAACTCACTCTCTTGATGGTAAATGTTTTATTAAGTTTGTGGCTCAAGGATGAGTTTGTTGGTGAACAGAACATGCAATCTAGCATCTGAAATTCCAAAAGAAGTGTTCTGTACACAAATCTAGTGTCATTTTGACCATACTTATGGCATCTTATTGTCACACAAATACCCTCTGTGATCTTCACCACTAGAAAACCTCCAGGAACTCCCTTACTGATGACCAAGATATGTTCGTTTGAGTATTAGGCCAAAACAATATTTAATTGTGTTGGCCCATATAATAAATCAGTTACACTGGATATTCAAAATAACTTTGCTGTGATTCATTTGTAGTGATAAGGCATATGTATATGCATTATAGATAAAAGAAAATAACAGTAGCCACCGTGGTCCAATGGATACGTTCTTGGCCTTCAGTACAAGAGGGTCAGGGTTCAAATTCTGGAGGGGCCATTGGTGACATCAGGAAGGGCATCTGATCTTAAAGTTCTCAATGCTCCAAAAAAGTCCCATATACATTGACACCACCCTAGCCCCTGCACAGGGGAGTACACTGCATTAAAACCGCATCATCAACAAGTCTGCAGAAAATTCGAAACAAAGCCCTGTATCTAAAGAAACAACAACTGCTCATTATTTTGTGGGCCAATAAAATAATATAAGAATGAGAAGACCCTGGGTATAACCACACATGGCTGAGATGGCTGTGTTCTGAACAGGGTGCATTTTTAGATTCCTGGGGTGTGTGGGGTATACCCATGGCAAGATGAATGTTGATAATTTTGTAAACATTTGTCAGTGTCAAATCTAGTAGGGCTGCTAATTGACCTATTATCCCCTTGAAACAAATCTATTGAAATGATATTGACAAAGGTGGTGGCACAACCTAACCCAAATTGATAAGTACATTAAAATCGTAAAATAATCCATCACAGGGCCAGTGTAGTTCATGACTGCTTGTGTGTCTGCCTGAGTACTTATATAAATGAAATGGCACAAATATACACAAGGGTATCTTATCTTATCTGTATCAGTTTACTGGGGGCAAAAAGGAAACCTAGTTTTTAACTTGTCAGCACCACAGCTGTGCATATAGGTCAGAAACTGGTCAATTAGTACGATAAAGTGTCAGTTTAGAGTTTGTTCAAGGTTGATGATTTGCTGTAATTTTATCAAACAAGAAGTTAATTTGTTATGAGGACCTCTGTTAATTCCAATAACCTCAGGAATTCAAATTAGCATTCAATTTTCCAATGGTTTCAGAAAAAATGATAATGGTACTTTGGACCAAAGGAAATGAGGTAGTATGTGATCAACTTATAATTGCTTTCTCCATAGTAGGTCAATAATTCAATGGTTTATGTAGTCTTTTTAATGGGAATTCTATTAAATTTCAATAAACAAACTTGATTACTGGGACTTGATTACTATATGTAAGTGAAATGACAGCAGGCTAATTATTCCACATAAGTTGTACTAAAGTCAGATATATTCAGCTTTCACACATGGTGAGTTTTCATCTAAGTATTGTACATATTTAAAAAATATTTCCAGTCTGGTGCAAACTACATTGTTTGACAATTACACCAGATCGAACTTCTGTACATCATTGTTTAAAGTTTGGTCAGCAGATGGTGCTACGCTGGCAACTTTAAGTTGAACATTTCAAAATCTTAGAGTACTTCAGAAACTTGGAACTATAGAAAGTTAATAGTTAATTGATGCTGGGACAGGGAAGGGGAAATCACAAAGGATAGAGGTAGGGCATTAGAAAATGACCAAGAACCTTTGTAGTAATTCAGGATTAAATTGGCGCATCACCAGTAACAGATGTATTGAACTGCAGGTAGCTTCTAATGAAGAGACTGTATTTGCTTCACTAACCACATATAGTGGGCAAGTTGCAATAATCCTACACATAGCTGCTCTTGACGAGAAATAGTTTGAACAACTACTCTCAGGTTCTAAATAAACAGGGAGGGCTAAAATAATATGAAGGGTTGGAAACTTCAGCAGATATCAATAATAGGGGGGTTGGAAAATTTAGGAATAAAAACAAAAAGTACACTGTATCTGTGAACTTAACACTTCATCATTGGATTAACACAACTGGTACTAGACGTCTCTTAATGCACTGCATGATAGACAGTGAATGAACTGCTGCTGATGTCATCGACCCACAAATTGAGAACCAGGTTTCAGGAGTAATAACAGATGTTGTTCACATAACGAATGGTCATGGCGAAAGTAAAAAGATCATTTATTTAATTACTCAACGAGGTCGAAAATGGGGAAACATCTTGCCTACCAAGTTGAGATTGTGTCCATATGAAATGTGCTACGACGGATTAGGACGCTAAACAAAAGAACGAAGGAAACCTAAGGTCTTTGAAGATGTCAGGTACAGATATCCTGTTGCAGAAGCCTCTAGAACAGCAGGGGCAGGCTGCTATAGGGGATTGGTTTGAGATCCTACATCATAGGCCAGCAACAATTATAAACTGTTTCTGCATTTAATACACACAGAAGTTATGGTTGAGAGGCTGAAAATCACCTTTAATTCCATTTGGAGAAATTACGATCTTTTTATTCAAGAAAGGGAATGACTGAAGAAGAAGGTGCACTTGTGTGTGTTGAAATCATTCGGTGACTCAAAACCTGCATAACCATATCTGCATGGACGTAACCTTTTACTTGGACAACACTGTTACTTCTGGATTAGGTTGGGTTTTTTCTCAGCTGAGCATCACAAAGGTATGGATCAGAAGGCGCTCTACATTTTAGAGCACAAAACAAGCGCTTATTTATCACAAATGACACGTATGGCTCTTGTCAGTATAAAAACAAAAATGCACGACGTCAAAAGTCAATGCACGGTGAACAAGTTGCTGACGAATACACTGGAACAAAAAATAAAAATGACTTTATTATTGCTGCGGCAAAAGTTCGGCAAAAGTTCGACAATATTTTGGGTCAAGATTTGAGAACGATATCTCTTGGACTCCTGAACAAACGTTGACATATGTCTTGCCAAAGTTTGAAACAACCCTGGCAACACCTTGGTATTTGAATCAAGTTCATAACTTCATGAGCTGAACAAAATTAAAAGTGTTTCCTTAATAAACCTTGACTGACCAGATGGGTCTTCAACGAAATATTTTGTGAATGGGTGTTTGACATGCAGACTATCACTACGATTTAAATAAGTGGTTTGAACCAAAAAAAGTCTTTATGACGTCATCTCTTTTACTCTGTAATGTTTAAATCAGCCATAACTGATTACATTTAGTTTATAATTACAGACTCTGCTCTCCTTTCGTATTATAGGTAATTGCAGTCATTAACTGGTCATAAAAACATCGTTTAAGGGGGAAGTTCTTTGAACCTGTTCCGGTATTTAAGGGTTGTGTATAAAGGAAGAGGTCCGGAAAGGTCTGAAATGCCGAAAATGAAAACCACAAATATGATCGAATTTAGTAGCTGTATTGTTGTTGTTGCTACTGCTATTGTTCCTATAGTTGCCATTGTTGCTGTTGCTGTAGTGTTAGTGAAAAATGAGAAACTAATGTCGACTGACGAGAATGTCTATGTATGATTAACAAATTAATTCATAGGAACATTATGATGACAGTAAGTAACAATACAATATCGATAACACAATAGTAAAGGTAGTCGCAATAACGGTAACGGCATGAAATCATAATCATAAAACTATAAATAACATAACAGTTACTTGGTATAATCACATCATTAGAATGCATGAGTCATAGTAAGATTAAAATCAAGAATTAGTGGGTCTCAACTGCTTTAAATGAGTGGGTTAAAAATTCTTAAGGCTTTACCTTATCAACCATATACAAATCCTTTGTTCCACTAAACAAGCAGTTAATATTATCAATGGCATCATTATGAAAGACTGACTTCGTTCCTCCACTTGAAAACCAAAGCACAACGTCTTGAAGAACGTTAGTAAACCCTCCACATGAAATACATGGCAACAATGCTATTTCGTCTGGAAATGCAATTATAAGAATGCTAGTTAGTCTTACTAGTACGAATGATAGTTGTTGTAAACCTGGTCAGAATACTATCAATGAAGACAGTCAGTGGTTCATAAACCGTAAGAATCTATTTACACTTCACAAATCATTCCTTTCTATCATACAGAAACTCGTCTAATCCTCAATTCTCCTTATTACAATCCTACTTATACAAGTGTATGGAGCCTGGAGCTAATATCACGTGACTCCACATATAACCATGCATAGAACAATAAAAGGTGTTAACAGTTTACAACAATTGTTGTGTTACAATCAATTGACGCAGATCTATTAGATTGAGAAGCCCCATTGATATGTAGGGTTTGAAAAAGAATAATGATACTATTACAGAGAGGATTTGAAAATATCAAGTATTTTATATAAAGTTTATTCTAACTTCAACTAGTATCTCTTTAAACTGAAACAATTGTTCCTTCAATAGTAACTCTAAAAGTTATCAACCCCATTCTGGGTACTTTTTTGTTTGAAGTGGATTTATAACAGCGTTTGAAGCAATTCTGAAGGAAGGAATCAAAGACAATGTCACAATATGGACTGAAGTTGAATTCAAACTAGACACATAATCAGAGAGGGCATCACGTCACAATCTATCAAATGATAAGTAGTCTTATTGGGAGTTTGGGTGAAACATTAAGGAAAACAAATACTTTCTTATACTACAATGCATTGAAATTGCTTTCTTGTTTTGCTAATTTAATAAGAAGTGGAAAATGACTTATTTTAACTTAGTGTTTAGAAAATATCAAATATTTCCAAATTTGGATAATGATTCTATGTAAACACATAATCAGGTAACCGAAAACAGAAAACAAATAGGTTGATGGTTTTGGTGAGATTTCATGGTTGATGTCCCTGATTGTCATCTTTACTACTGTACTATATGGTGCAGTGTTTGTGTCATTGTTTTCCGTGCAAAAAGTCCCAAATCTAATCCCCTAGCACCATGTGCATTCATGTTTATTGACAGAATATATGTGTGTGAGATGATACTTCAGGATGGGCTTCCTAGAGTGTCAACTTAAATTTTGCACTATTTAGTGCAGTGGTGAAGTCTTGTTGTAGGAGATCTAGGGTTTGACCCCCGGCAACTGTTTATGCATTTCATGTTTATTGAGTTTTATACTATGTATTTTATGATTGCTAGCCTGTCTGCCTGAGTACTTATATTGAATATATGATTTAGTGCTTCTACATATGAAGGTACATATGATATATGCACAATCTCCTTTTACTTGCTCAGTTATACCATCATTTTCTTTGACTAGTATAAATCCCCACCGTAAAACAGAAAAACCCCAATACAATCATACCTATGTAGTTATCCCTGACACCTCTTTATTTCATCCATTTACTTTAAACTATCGCTAAAATTGCAATGAATTTCATTCGATATTTTAATGCATCATTTCCTGTTACTGCAAATAAGTTCATGTTCTCCTGTGCTTTGATAAAACTGTCAAGATCTATATATTTACTTACAGAGTTATTGAAGGTGATCACTCATAAGCTGGAAACATAATCAGCAAATTCTATGTCCACTGTTATCTATAATTACAATACCCTGAAATATAATACAAATTCAGTACCAGGCTCTCTTCCTTTACCACATATCTACAGTTATTGCCATTTCCTTACCACTAGTCAAACTTGTCAACTCATCTGATTCACATCAGAAACATACCTCTCATTGCTTGTGGAATACTATGAACCATGTAAATGTCTTCTGTTTTGTACTTGTCTACAAAGTCACCAATAGAATACTGCAATAGTTCTCCTGCCCTTGTTTCTTTCTTTCCCTGCTCTGCTTCTGTTACAACATTTCCAAACTTTGATCTATATCAATTGATTGACAAAGTTATAAGAAGCATTAGAGGATCTGAAATAGTTACAAAAATGTTTATTATGCTCAGACATAAGAATAGATAAGTGTTAAAATTGAGGATTGTTGCTACAGAGCTTCTAAAAACTTCTGCTTAACTTTGGCTATATCAAACTACAATAAGTGAAATAAACTAAGTAGACATAATTATTTGGTTTTAGGGTGCGAGGGTGCAAGGCATTTAACACAATGATGATGATGATGATGATGATGATGATGATGATGACAATGATGATGCAAATTTAATGCCATGCACTGCTCTTTACAGGAGCTAGGGCAGTACCCATGTAAATGTTACTTGATATTGTAGCATAGAGCACTTAAAGACCAGATGCTGTTCTTGACATAACCAATGCCCCTCATGGGGGTTTGAACCTTGACCCTCTTGATCTGAAAACAAGAATTCTACTCACTGGACCATGGCAGATCAGTGAGTCCAACAATGAGTAAACGATTTTGACACGATAAAAATATCAGAAAATCGAATATCCTGAATCCAAATCATGGGCAAGCATTCGTCATAATTGTTTTGCGGTGCGCTTATTCATGAGGGACCTTATAGTCATAAGAGCTTGTACTTGAAAGGCACTCTGTGTTTGCAACTAGCATTCAAATTATAACTCATCCACTCAAGTACCTGAATGTATGGATTAATGATTGAATTCCTTTATTATGGTACATCTCATTTACTATGTAGGCCAACACATAGCCTATTGTTGTCAACAGATTTTCTTTTCATATCCTATTCCTTTGACACTTCGCAGGATATAAGCAGATAGTGTAAATAATCTTTACAGAACCATCCACTTATAAACCCTATGCAAACATTGATAAACAAACATGCAGAAGTATGTTAAACATACCATGGAACAGGTGACTCTTGGAATCAAAATTGCATTTTCCGATGTTTTGTTGGATTTTAATAGGCCTACATATAATGTTCATGCAAATTACTAACATGGATGCATCAATTACATGAAACTTACTGCTAAATACTGACAATAACACCATACTGATCATTGCTTTCTCCTAACTTCCTCTAATCATCTTACAAATCTATGTTTTCCCTTCTTTATGAAAATTGGAGTCCTTGACTTTAATAGGAGATTGTTGATGAAAAAGTGTTGATAAAAACTGTGAATATGGCATGTCACAAGCCTTTGGCTGTAAACATACACTCATGGCTAGTATAGTTATTACAGACATATATCATTGCAACAATCAAACATTGGTTATGTTTACATGAACACTATAACAGTCTTTTACCAGTGGCTTGTTCACGTGACAAAGCAACTAAAATCAGTTTTATGAAAATGAGAACAGATTCTGAAAGCAATTATTGAATCAGCTGACCAAACAATGTCTGATTTCAGAAATCAGGCATTATTATGTTCAAAGCATTGAATTTGTACACCTGCCACAAGATATACAGAGAACTATCAAATATGAAATTCTTCTAATCAGTTCCTTGAATTATTTCAACTTTGTTGGTAAACAGAATCACCAAAAGTAAAAAATAAAACCCGTGGTCAGTAAGTATTTTATACCTATTGATAAGACTTACTATAATTGCTCAGTACAGCCATATTTTCATTATGATCTGTAGGGATAAAGGAGTGACTAAGCAATGCACCTGGGATGATAAACTTTTGACATATTCAAGCTATCTTTCCCCAAAACATTTATAATGAAATGGCTTTTCTATGATTGAAAAGACAAATTCCTTCATGTGGAAGAGGCTTGGGGCAGCTACCATATACAATATTCAATGCAAAATTGAAAATTATCAAAAAAATCCTCTGAGGCAATCAAAATTTACACATTGTGCCTCTAAGCATATTACAAGTTACAGTGAATGTAAAGAGGAGTGACATAACCACCTGGACATGAAATTTTACAGTTTCATTATCGATAGATCCTACAGAAAGGAGGATGTTCTAGCCTGAGCTGTTCACCAAAATCTGCATATTCAATAGATAACATCACTGATATTCACTTGCCAAGTTCCTATATGAATCTGTGACTGGGATTAAAACCTCCGTCCCTCACTCTCCTACTAAATACTATTTGTCAAAGTATTGATCAATAAACAGTTTCAATGGGAGGTTTTTGTCCATACAAGGACTCAGGGTTGAATACAGCTTCCCTATTTTGCTTATGTATATTCCTGCTTCCAAATCAGTGAAACCAATAATTACATCAAATCAAAAACCATTTTATCAAGAGTGAATCGAAATAATCAATGTGGAACCATATTTGTTGGAGGAATGACCTTTTTGGATCTCAGAAATGCAAAAGATGTAATGATGCTGAGGTTATGAAAACAGAAAAAGCCATAGTATTGTTTCATAATTTGTCACCAGATTAAGCCAACATATGGCCTAATGAAACAAGAAATAGACTATTTATTCTCTTCTGACGCTACATAATAGTGTAGCACTACAGATGTAATCTACATAATCCACACCACTTTGGCTGAAACATTGTTGATAACAATTTTCAATGAAGAAGTGATGAAACTTTTAATATGCCTTTCAAAACGTAATGTTTCCTGATAATTTGATTTCTGTCAGTTCTGGTAAGCTTGCAGCCAGGGTCATAGCTAAAGCAGGAGAAGGAAATCTTGCTTTGCTTTGTTGCATGCCAAAGTTGGTTGAGCAACTGCCAGAAGTTTAAGCAGACAAAAGTGGGTTGAGAAATAACTTTTCGGTCTTTGCTTCTAGATTATAGGCCAAGTATCACATAAGTAGTTGTGCCTATTGGCCTGTGTCCATCCTCCTTGGCTTTGTGCTAAAACTTGACTACGAAACTAAATACTTCACAAAATACGGAAACATAAAAAATACACGGGGAGAACTAAGAAGAAGAACGTTATGTCCTGGATAGTAAAAAGAAAATGAGGGGTCATAAATCCAAAGCATACACCAAAAGATCACCCTATCTATTACCTAACCAGGCCTGTCTATGTGTGCAATAGATCCAAGATATAAGCATCACTCCCTCAGGTAAGTGTTACAAACGTGTGATCCACCTTGTCCAGTTTTAGGGTTGTAAAAGTTTTACAACAGTGAAATAGTTTTGTATCTTTGGGGACAAACTGTTTAACTTCTAGGTGGCAAGTGGCTCACCAGGGGTAGTGATCAATAAGACTAATTCTTCGACCACCAGATGAATACACGGTCCTGGTACTGCATACGGCGGTTTGCCTGCCTTCCTACCACGTAACTAGTCAACATCAAAATGGTTTGATCATTGATGAACCGGTCTTGAAAATAGCTAATGTGGTTCAATTTTTATCGGTTTAAACGACGTAATACCCACGAAGCAATAACAAATAACCAGTAACTCTGAAACTTGTGAAACATCGTTACTTCTACAGCTAGATTCTTTGGGAGCCCTTTCTTTCATTCAAGTTGTGATAAGACGACATAGAATAAGCCTTATCAGGAGAAACTGAAACTATTAGCCGTTGCTGGTAGGGAGGCCATCCACCTGCTTGTTATTGCGAGTTCATCATGTTAGGGGTCTTGGAATCTAAGCAAATGTGGTATCAGTGTAACAGCCTAATTAAATAAGCCTATAGGCCTAATCATGGAAATGATCAAAGCAATGAGAAGGCCATGCAGGCCGTACAGTCTACAGAGAAGACGGGAAGACTTGCAACTTAACACAACCTCGGGCCCACTTAAGAAGTCTTCTGTACAATTTGATCCAACCTGGCTTTACTTAATCATCCTTCAACAGGTGATAAGAGCAATAGTAAAGCAGTCTTGAGCCTTCTTGAAAGTACTTTAAAAATTGGGGTGGGTTGGTGCTGTATCACTTGGGGCCACGCAGAGCCTAATAACGAGACGATAGAATATCGATATTGCGGTACATACTTTAAATATCCATCCGTCCATAAATTGAATGCAGGGATGTTTTTCGCAGCTCCTTTGAAAACCACTGGTTTTCCCGGAATGATGTAGTTATGATAAAAGTCCACTGCCGTTGGCATGCTGTCCAGGACTTCAACATTCCCCTCCGCGGGTCTTTGCAACCCTAATGGCTTTAGGTTTCCCTCTATGCCCTCCGCAGCAGCATAGGAAAACCAGATAAAGCAGAAAAATACTGAGAAAGACATGCCGATCCAATCCATGATTACTTAACTGGATGGAAAGTTGAGTCTCCAGCCTGCTTTTGAGAGTTCACCCTGTTGATCGTCCGCCCACTTTCGTTGTGTGGGGGAAGAATTTTCAAAACAGTACTTTTTGTCTCTATTACGCCCACATAGCCCAATCGCATAGCCCAATCACAAGAAATCTCTTGAATTCCACCAAAATCGCCAGAAGGGCATATGAAGCTGGGTAACGACCTAGTAATACTAACGAAAATAAATAAATAAATATAGTATCGAGGGACTGTGTAGTAACTATGCAAATATTACAGTTTAAATCACTTGGCTCGGGAAAGAGAGAAACCAACTGTGAGATTACCCAAGAAGTGGATACCTAAAGTAAGTGGTGGTGTTAAATTATGGGACTCAACACTGATAGAGAATAATTGCAGCCGGAGGGCACTGTTGATCTTGTTGGCATTGGTAATTATGGTTGTGAAATACATAAAATATTAAACTTGAATAATCATGAAAAAACTTTCCGGCTGTCAAAAACTATTGTAAAAATTATTCTATTTGACAATTGTTTGTTACCATAGCAATTTTAGCTGATGACATTTGGGTTTTTCTGTCGATGTCTCAGAATAGATTGATTGCTTGGATGCAAAAAGAGAGTTTTGAAGTCCCTGATAGACAAAGTTGAATGAAAAAAAGGATCTATGATCATCGATAGTTAACAGTTAAGGAACTTCGATGGGTTTATCGTCGTGATATTTAGTTTAACTAGGTTTCGTATGATTTGTTCAGTTTTTGTGACCAGAGTTTTCCTCATACGACTTGTGTTTTGATCACGTGTTCAAGGAAACAAAGATTGGTGATGGATGATAAAGGGGGACGAAGGAAGTGATACAGAGGTGAAGATCGAAATTATGTACAACCAGTCAATCACTGAAAATAATGAAAGACTGCTCAGGTAGCTCATGAGTAAAGTCAAGTGACGGAAGTGGAAAAACTCCTATTATTTAATCGTTTTGTTTTACAGACAAAGTTCAGGAATATGAAAAAAGAGAGTTATCTCGTGCTCCTTGCATAATCTTGTTACAGGCAACATCATGCTGTATCCACGAAATCGACTGCTGTATTGAAAGGAAAATAAAGGTAGTCATAACAGTTCGTTATAGAGGGACTCAACAGTTAATGCACCACCTTCCCAAGGAAGATGCCACCACCCCTAATACTATTATGATCCCTCCGGGTCTTTTTAGATGGCAAAACGCCCCTGTTGACAACCGCTAATCTATACTTTTATACAGATAACAATGAACTGCAGCTCCTGAAAGGATTCTGTTAAATGATTACATATGAAAATATACCAGAGAAATAGAAAATAATGTCACCAACATTATTTAAATCCGTGACCCATGCATAGTGAAGGATAACAAATGAGTAATGGAGGGCCATGTGGACCTAGTATTTACTGTTGCTTTTTCCCAAACTTCCGGATGTCGGGATTATTTCAGTAAGAAAGACAGCATTCACGAAATGGCAGAGAAAAGCAAAAGTAATGCAAAGAAAGCAAAACAAACAAGCAAAGGGAGCTAAAAGCAAGCAAGCAAAACCTCGCAGGAGGTCGTTATTTAGAAAATGAACTCAACGAATATAGTAACAAGAATCTCAAAGAAAGTATTATAAACTCCATGGATTCTAAACCAACTCTAATATGTCTTATCTAGTTTACTTATTAATGTGTTCCTCTCCCCACATAGTAGATGCCACTGCATGTACTGTGTGTAATAGCTTTTCTTTGCTGAAAAACGTTTCTGCTTTTTTGTTTAGTTTTGACACGTGGGGCTTTCCCCTCTACGTTTTATTTGTACAAAGCGCAAAAATAGCATTTTATTTTCACTTCGGTATTGCTTTATTATTCTCTGTGCTGTCGCATTTCTACTATGCTTGCCCACACGTATTCTTTAAGTATGATCCGCCACAGGACGTGGTTTCGAGGGAATAAACCGAAACTGAAAAGTTCCCCTGTTTTACCTCAGATACTAGCCCAATTGGGCGGCTTAATTAAAGAATAGACACTCTTTTAAGATCATCAGGTCACTGCTAATATACCAATCATATCACCGCAGATACAAGCCAAGATTGTTAAAGTGTGCGCTAAGTGCGCTCCTGCTGAATTGAAATGATGTTTTATGAATCATCGGGATGGCAAGAAACTGTGCAATAGTGTTTCAAAGATCGCTTTCTCGGCTTGTAGCATAGTTCCTTTACTTGCCTTCTCGATCGAAATTTAGCACCCATCTGTGAGCTCGGGTGTAAACTTTCCTCTTATTAATGAGAAACAGAAAACTAACAGCATGATATTTCATGTTTTGGGCAGGGTAAGAAGGCTAAAGTAAGTGGCGTATTAAGCACTTCTGGGGAGCGGATTATCAACAAAGAATAGAAAAATTTCTGATGAAACTATGTCCACTGGCAGCAGCAGGTAACTATGTATGACAAGTGCGTAGGCCTACTCGATCAATTTTTCCCATGTTCTTTAGGATGTATTGGACATAGAAGAAAAATGTTGAGAACGAAGGTTGATGGTACTTTCTAAATTAACATAAACAGATCATTCGGACGTGTTGGACGCCGTGTTAGACGTTTGTCAATTTTATTCGTGTAAAAGTGTAAGGAAATAGATGCCAAAATCAAGGATCAAAACCTTAACTTTGATTGCGGGTTTTTAAGCACTTTATTCCAACTGAGCTAAAACTTAAACAAATTCCGACAAAGAAAGAAATCTATAGTCATTTATTGTTTTAAAACATAATGCGAATCTAATACCAAAGGCCATTTATAAACACAGATGCTTAACAACAGCGTTTACGAGTCGGGTACAACAGATAATCATTTAGAACAATCTCTGATAGGTATGTACCTACAATCATGGACAAATAGAAGTTAAACTTTTACTAAATTTCGGTGAAAATGGAGGAAATCACGCAAGACACTTGCC
>JAAAKL020009753.1:0-14864 GCA_010016065.2 Carybdea cf. marsupialis auct. non (Linnaeus, 1758)
TGTATTGTCCTAGTTTTCTCTTGATCTGCAGGACAAGGTCGTGTTGATAGGTACTGAGTTCCGTTGTGAGGGCTGTCGACATCTGTCTCGTGGGGCGGGAGGGCTGGGGGGGGAGTTGCTACAGATTGTACGTATGAAGCTCCAAAAGAAGGAAGTAACAGACAAATAGGGCAGCTCAGATCAAGATTTTAACTTAAAAACATTCCTTTTCACATTTGAAAACCAACAAACCAGTGTAAATGCGTCTGATCTCTATCAAATCGATCATAGGCTAATGGTTTTTGAAATATCGTAAAACTTTCATAATGTAAGTAACCCTTGATTTGGACAATTTTGTAGTCGTTTTGCAAAGTTGTTAGAAGCCTTTTGCAGGTTTCGAGAGTACTGGAAAACGTATCAATAAATTATTACTACGCAAATTACTCATACCTAATAGTAGGGGGAGGTTTAATTAGGGGGCTGTAGATGCAATTTCATAGATAACGTTTTTTATGTTACCATGGATTGGAGAGTGGTTGCCATACGATGAATAGAATGTAGAGGTAGTCTATTTACTCTTATTAGACTGATTCTGATTATTGATTTCTTTTGTTAACGTCACGTTTTTTACTATAGTTGCGCGGGTACCACACAGTGATACAAGGACAATTTGGCTAAAATTTCCAATTTTTCGTCAAGAGGACAAGGTAGTGTTATTGCAAGACTGAACTGCAACACAGGGTTTTGGTCACACATAGGTTTTAAATATGCTTCGAATGATTGCTGAGTCCAAGGGCCCATAACCTATATTGGTTTATCTGTGTGTGACAGTATAGTAGACCTATTCTTTTTCTTCAACTTACTTAACTGCTTCCAAGTCTGAGAATAGCAAAATAGACTGGGTTTAAAGTAGCATGAGTTTTAACTTGTGATCAGGGCGATCTAAATAAGTTATTTAGATCGCCCTGCTTGTGATCGAATTTATTACTCATCCTACAGGAAGCTTCACAGAGCATTCCTTCCTAACGTCATTTTAAGAAAATGCGATGCAGCAAACGTCGAAATTTGTCAAATGAAAAGGCTATACATCCGAACTATTTCAATTTTGTTGTGAAATAGGTGATTTCAAAACTGTAACTGGCTAAAGTGCCTATAAATTAAATGACAAGAATTACTTGAAGATTTTGTAGAATTTGCTATTGCTTGTTGATCCATAAGTTTTGAACTCATGTGGCCAATGTACGGTAAGTTGTTTCAAACCTCCTACTTTATTTTGATCTTTACTTGTTGCTAACATATACAGGTCAAAGATAAATTATGTGAAAGGTTATAGATATTTAAATAATGTTGAAAGGTCTATGTTACTTATGAAAGCATTATAGAGTACCAAACTGGGCTAATGATGTTTACAACCAAAGATAATAAATTAAGTCCTTGCTAAAGTTCTCCTAAAATTAGGTGATTTGTTGTTTCCAGTACTATCATTCTTTATATATTATGAAATTTAGTACTGCAGTTGATGGATATGTTACGGTGAATGTTTAGAGAAATGCATGAAGTTTACTTTTACAATTGCCTCCTCTTGAAGAGGAAGATGTAGTAAAATACGTTTGTATGACTTATAATTCGAATTCGACAGATTGTTTTTACATCTGTTATCTAATTATATTGTAGTTCGAAAATTATTTCAAGCATGCGGTATTTTAACCAATAAACGTATTTAAAAGTGTAAGGCGATAACATCCCTCCCACCCTTCAAAAAGAGTTTTATGAAACTTACAAACATTACAAGGTGATTTTTTGTAGGCTTATGGCAAAATAAATATCTATGGAATTCAACGTAAAAAATCTCTCAAAAGAACTTACCAAAAACAAAATTATCTGGCCTAAATATTTGACCGAAAGGCCCTGACCTCACGGAATCCATAGTACCAGGTTCAAGATCCACAAGTACCGCTCGTGGTACATACTTTCCACCTATATGAGTTGGAAAACGATAGAAAAATCAGCTTAGGCAACACAGTTAATACAGAAGCCTATCTAGTATTCCAATTCCAACAATTTCAATTCCATCCATTCCTGGAATATATCGTTGTATTGATGGTTTCATAAAACCGGCTAGGACCTTTGTACATCTCAGTGATTGAATTAAAAGGAAAGAAAATCTAGTTAACCTTTACGTTTCGTGAAAAGTATCTTAACATGTCTTTGCTTTGATGATCATAAGACAGCACAAATAAGTCTAGCGATAAGTTTTAATATTAACCTTTCAACGGCCTTATACAACAATCCAAAATTAAAAGCTACCGTATCTATTTGGGCAAAAAAATCGAGATATGAAAAGCAACGTTAACTTATTATTGGTTGCTTGCGATTAAATAGTGAAATAACATAGATCAGACTGAAGTCTTTAGAATAGAGAAAATTGGCAGTAAACCTACTCTTCGTCAAAAAGCTTACAGTATCAGAATTATTTATTTTCGATAAATTTTCATCTTCAAGCACTCACGCGATTGTTCTAAGAAAAACCTTTTGTCTGATTAAAGCATTCAAGAATATCCAGAGACGAGGAATTGACGAACTCTGGATTTCTTAATAAATTTAGAACCATAAAAATGGCATACCTGTCGCTTCGTTGTAGTAAACATTGATTCGTTCAAGCTGTAAGTCTGAATCTCCATGGTACGTTCCAGTTGGATCGATGCCATGCTCGTCCGAGATGACTTCCCAAAACTAGAGTGAGAGAAAGACGAACAGAAAGTCATCGCAGGTATCAAAGTGGTACGAATCTAGCTTTAGGAAGCTGAAAATAAAAATCGTTAAACTACTTTCTTAGATGCTAATTTGCTTTACCTTTGCACCTATCTGATTTCCGCATTGACCTGCTTGAAGATGTACTATTTCACGCATGATGATCGTTAAATTTATTATAAAATACCTTAAGAAATGATTTTAACCGCTTACGTGCCGCCTGCGACCTAAATCTGCAAAATCTACACAGCTTTCCAGATGTTTAACGGCAAATCATTCTATACTAACAACCGTTAAATCGTTTGTCAGGGGGTACAAATGTTGTCACAATTAAGTTTCAACAGATCGCGTAATAAATCCCATCGATGAGTAATGGTATCCTAGAGCCTAAGATCACACAATAACAATCAAATTCGTATAAACATATTCCTCTGTTGCAATATTTTTGTTTTTTTGCTATACGTCAATCAGTGGACGTTTAAACTTATTTGGTTGTCAAAACAATTTTGCCAAACTCTATAACTATACCCCCTGACATTCTTTCTTCGAATATTCAAATGAAAAACAACGAAAAGCGTTCCTATGTTGTTCGGCATACGCCATCACGAATATGATTGGCTCAGGTTTTCTTCTAAGACTGGTTAAGATTTATCAAAACGGTAGTGCTGTTAAGGAAGTTGAACAGCGAGATAATACCATGAATAAATCCACTCGTATAATAGAAATATATGAATCTACTCTCCTTATAGAAATATATAAGAGAAAGCAAAATTCATTTTGTCGAAGCTCTGCCATCGATTCTGAAACTGTCAAGTCTGCCACATATATTTCTAACGATTATCAACCAAAAATCGTAGGTAAAAAAAGGATTTCCTTATCAAATATTTTCAAGTTTTCTTGGAAACAGTAATGTATAGAAAGTTTGGTATGGGTTTGCTGATCAAGCATGCAAGCTGTCTGATTGTTGCCCATGGTAGAACATTTATTGAACGCAACTCCACCATAGATGTTACTTTATTACTTAGTTATATATTTATTTTTATCTAGCTGAAATAACGTCAGCCATAAACGTGTAGACATTGACTACTACAATTATTGCATGCCAAAAGATTAACGAAGAGTACAGATGACAGTTGGTTTGATTGGATTTCATAAGAATTTCTCGGGATGACAGGAGACAGTTCCTAGGAATTATCTTCCAAAGCGGGAACACTCTTGCTCTATGAGAAGAAAAAATTAAACTTAGATCTATGATTACAACTATATAGAAGAAGGTAGGGTCAAGGCAAAGGACTCATGGGGAGGATATTTTTTTACTAGTTGGTGCATTCGAGTCAGGAATATCTTGGGCCAGGATGCTTTGACCGAGAACCTACACAAAGCATATCAATTCCAGCCAATTAATATGTTTAGATTTGAAACACCTTACAACTACCACTTTATTAAATGCACTTTTCTCAAATCTTATTGATGTGTTGAAAATTATTCCATGTCTTTTTTGTAAACGTTGAACTAAGTTGCAACTTATTAAACTACTGTAGCTTTATGCCCCAACATTCTCACGACCCTCATGAAAACTAAAACTGGGTAGTGTGTCAGGTACTGAAATTTTGAGAGGGAATAATTTCACCCACCCCATACATCCACCCCGCTTATTCCACTCGCCCATTATTTCTGACACTAGACTAGCCAACGACCTCTTGGGATCATTTTGGTTTATATTCTTAGGTCGTACAACTTGTGAGCAGTCAATCAATGATGATGATGGGAATTTTGGGTAACATTATCATACAACACAGAGCTGATTGTTTATGTCCACTGGTTCAGAATTGGGTTGGTAGCTAATGTAGGTACCAAAAAAAGTAAAGGATGTCTTTATCAGGGCCAACCTTAGCTCAATTGACACAGCAACATAACAAAATCATGTTGGATCTCGGTTCGAAGAAGAGATTACTTTCTATAGACATTGTCGCATGGAGAGGGAGTATGGTAGGCCTGTCACTTCATAACTTTCTTGTTATCTGATAAAGAACTTGCCCAATCTTTTGAAACTTTCTGATTTGAATAAATTTTAAGAGTATTTGGAAAACTAAAGTTAAAAAAAGTTCCTAATTGCGACGTCATAATCACCTCCTATGAAGTGTTATGTTGACTATGGATAGTAAAACAGTTTTTTGGCAATAAATTGCTTACAAAATAGCTCGTTGCACTCAGTTCTATACTCAGGTTCTTTTAAATCTAGAACAAACAACTGATATAAATATTTGATGGTCAACAATATTCCAAGAAGGGATTGTTGAAGGGTGTTTAGATACTTGTCACCTTCCAGCTGTGACGTAACGTCATTGCTGTACTTGCACATAGTGACCAAAGCTTGCTATGCTGCCGACTTTTAAATTAAATGTAAAGTTTGAAGAGATACTAGAGAGAAGTGAAATATCACCACCAGGACATTGGGAGGCGGTATCTTCATACTTTCCATACAGACAATGGGTTTCAGGGGGAGAAAAATTAATTTTGACCGCGTGTCCTAAACGGTAGGTGTACTTGCTTTGACTGTATGTTAATATTTTTGGAACAGGTTTTGCAGAATCTATGAAAAATGTAAAGGTAAAATATGACTCTTGGAGGGGCTGACATATTTATGTTCGTCTTTGTAGGTGACCGAGTCAATCCTGGCGACAACTATCAACAATTTAGCCACAGTTGATCGATTTGCCAAGTAGGTCCAGTATCATCGAATCACTTCTTCCCTTTCCCTTTTCCCTTGTCTATTTCCATTACTGACCCCCTTCCCGGAAAATCTGAATATTTAATAAGGGAGGTAATTCCAAACACCTTTTTGATGTTGTAACTCCTCGCTTACATAACTCTTCACATGGGCTTTACCCTCTTTTCGGTATAACGGTTACTGAAAAACATACTAGATTAGCCTTTGATATATATGAAAGAGTCTATAAATTCTAAACTTGTTTCATTACCTTCAAAATAGTTTTTACAGGGTTAAAGAAAAGAGAGGGGAAAAAAGGAAAGTGCCCTACCGCAGATGCAAAGCCTCGCATATGATTTACGAGATCGGCGACCAATCGACTGAGTCAACAAATTCAACAGATATTTTTCTGGATAAGACGTTTTATGTGTAGTGCAAAGAAATACAGGAATTTTTGCCCCACCAATTTTAGCCAGAAACTTTAAAATGTCCAAAGTTTAAAAGGGTATTGAAAAAGGTAAAATTTTGAGTATATGTGGAATGGCGACGAATACATGAAACTGACCACCCATAGAGTTATTCGATTATGAACAACATCAACATCAAAAATGGTTGAAAAAGGTTTCTCGATCGAGCAATGATGATTATAACACTACAAACAGAGTAACACTAGGGCAGGATAAATATTCAGAATTTTATAGCCCAAGACCCAATTCAATGCTGAAACCGAAAATTTATGTATGATAACTTTCGTGTATGCTGTAGCCAAGGAAATTATATTATTCTAAAGTAGAAAACGAAATAACCTGGTAAATACAGCAATTGTAACGGTAATTCTCCCCATTACTCTGTATTTTTACTTGTTGTATTACTGATTGCTTCTATTCTTGGTAGTTGTCCAATCATGTCAACCTCATGTACTGATCATGTGAAATGTTACTTTCGTATATTTCTCTGTCACGTGTGTCTGCTGTACTTTTCTGTTTCTCTATATTTATCTGCCTGCGTCATCTTTTATCTTGTGTGCTTGTATTTCTTTGATTGGTTAATTTTTATCTATTGTAAATATTATATAAAAGTAGCTTTATGACGCTTGTAAATCACATGTTGTTTGAATTTCAGGGAGTTTGTTTTGTGTTGTTTGTGGATTGAGTTTTTAAGTAATAGATTGTGGAAGGCAGAAGGCTGTTGGAATTCTGGAGTTTTTATTTCGTTTTTGGATCTTTAGAACCCGTAGTAACCTATCTGTACCATTACTCAATGAAATATAGAGTGGTCAACGCACGTATGATATGTTTATTCTTTTATATTGTGTGTATGAACCTTTTCTCTTTACATTTTGTCGAATCTTTGAGTATGAACGCTTCATAGCTAAAAACTTTAATATCAAACGTTAAAAAGTGTTATTTGCGGGGAAGTTTTGGTCTCAAGTACATGATTGTGCCTACGCCAGTTCTAGTATTCACAAGAATTCACTCGAAGAAAATAGCTTAATTCTCTGTTACCACAGCTGTTTGCTTAAGAGTACAAAGTGTCTGAAGCCAGGACCAGGTTAGGTTGGGTTGAGCGGGTGCAGAGCTAGGTCAGGACCATGAGTGAGCGTACATCTTTCACAACTTTCAAACCAACAACAAGTGAGTACAGAGCGAGTGCAGAGCGTGTGCAGAGCGTGTGCTGTAATCAATCGTAAAAATAAATGGTGTGGTCTACAATAAGCTAGGCGTGTTTCTTGTGAAATACGAACAGGAGCTTATTTGATGGACCATGTGCTATTACTGTGAGAATTGGTTATCAAACAATGTCAATCCTAACAAAATTAAGGAGGGCAACTTTATTTCCAATGAATTGAGTTAGTAGCAGCGTACACGTATCTCCTAAAAGACGGATGCATGACACAAAATATTAAATAGGCTCAATAGATGAATGGCAAAAGGTGTGCGATGTAAAGGCAAACGATTTTGTGTACCAAGTGAAAATGACAGCAAAGGGCAGCAGTTCTTTCATTGACAGTCGTAAAGGCCCATATACCTCTACCTGCAGGTTCACTGTTTTCAGGTAGGGATGGAACGGTCTTAAACAAGTGACCAAATGGAACCAGTTAGATGCAAGAAATGTGAAGAAATTTCAGAGAGGATTGGAAATGAAAACATCGTTTGCAGTCAGACAGCAAAGGATGTTGGTTAAAGTGTGAACTACCAATATTTCGCTATATTACTTGTTATCTGTCAACTGAAATCAAAGCTAGCACCTATTTGAATTCTTTAGAAGCTATGGTTTCTTGGCAATGAGCAGACTTCTCACAAATGTCCGTTAGGAAGTTACCAATATCTGGACAAACTAATCACTAGGTGTGACACACAGTGCTAAGCTGATCATTAACTAGTCGAGAGGATATTACCCGTATCTTAGTAACATCAACTAGCATAATTTTAAAATGACATTGGACTCGTAATAATCTACTATGACTTACTATAAATCGTCATGCTCAATTGAGTTAAGAAGCTCATAATAGGTATGAAACGTTGACGTTCGCTGGCAGATCTCAGCAATGTTGTTTTTTTCTGCCAGAACCAAGAACAAATATTTAAAGGGTGTCTTTATTTTAAGTCTCGAGGTGGTGGCGCAACAGATCCTAAAGAAGAGTGAGAAGACATTGCGAAGATTGGCTTAGAGTATAGCACAAAAACTACCGTCCAACAACTGTGTCATGTAAAAGCTTACCATACTATATTTTCAGACGAGAAATAAAACAGAATCTTAGAACTTGCTATAATGACACATGCCCCATTTCAGGCGATAAGAAAGCCGTTTGCATCTAAAAGATACTCCCGATGCTAAAAACTGCTCTGGTTTGGGAACATTTGGCCTTGATCTTAAACCATATTTAAAAAGTTACAGAAGTGTTTTGTAGCTACATACCAACGCTTAGTTTACGTTAGAAAGAAAGAAGTTTCAAAGAACCCCAAACACGCGTGCTTTGCGGTTTCCTTGCATACTCATTTTGGTCACAGTGGGAGGCTGGCATGTTGGTCGCCTGACTTAAAGGTTAGTCAACAAAATTATCAAGTGTGTTCTTTATTTTATTCGCCAACACGTAGCTCTTAAAAGTAAGCAACCAACTCGTCATTCAAATCCCAAACAACTATAAAGCAATGCAAATCTGTCAAAGGGCAGCACTTGTAAAGAAATGATCGTTTCCGTATCACAGGGAAGGCTAGGTCGAGCTTCAATTTGGTTGCTCTAGAATCTTTCTACATAAAAGCAAAAACCCCTTCTCTTGTCATTGAGCATTTTCAGTCAATCACATAATTTTCGCTGAGATTGATTGGTCCATATCAAGACAAGACAGTAAAATTTCTGATTGGCTCTTTTAACAATTTAACTATGTTAATTTACGTTTGTTCTCTTCTTTCCGGTATTCAACTCAAACGATTTGTGCTCCGAGGAGAGTCAGACGAAAAAGTGGTTATTCAATGCAATAAGGGGAAAGTAAGGCAAAATTAGTGGTTCGAGAGTGGCCTCTTTTGAGGTTGATGTTAGGGTGTTCTTGATAGATAGATTGATTTAGCCAGTTAGTTTAGCTTAGTCCCTGAGATAGTTCGTCCTCTACGTCTTTTATGAGGTGAGATATTTCGTGAATTATCATGGAGATTCTTCTAATAGCTGCCATAGCAGTTAAATGACAGAAAGTTGTAGCAAGTGGTTTCAAATTTGCGCAGCAAGTGATTTTTAGCGCAGATTGCAAGAGTCCACAATGCGTCACCGATTATGTACCTTGAACCTACCCTAAACTTTCTAGTCAATTAAAATACAAGGCAATAGTAAATACTCCTAATTCTGAACTAATGCTGAACTCTATCGTGGTCTCTAAGTCTACTTGAAAAGCTTTAATTGACACTGCTATCCCGGAAAACTAAAAATTTAAATGGACGCCTTAATAACAACTCAAGCTATTCAGTATATTAATCTATTCAGAAATCTTGTCTGAGCTGATGGATATATGGCTATCATTGTCATCCTTACTCATATAGATACTAACAGGTTGCTATTCATACAAGTGGACATCAAAATAGCAAATACTAGACAAACAGCGTTCTCAAATACTGTAGATGATTTCATGTAATATCTACATTAAACATTTGTCTTCATAATTTACATTTGCATAAATTTGTATATCCTAAGTGGATAAACAAAATTTACGAATAATAAGTGAAACCATATCATATTAATAATGCTCACTCGTGTTTTTGTCTCCTGGTTGATCTTTTTACTATATTCTATACACCAAGTGTTTTGCCACGGTACTATCGGCCTCTTGAAACATACGTTAAGCTATGTCACATCTGTGAGCGGATATCTTTTTGCCCATGCACAAGAATGGCCAATGACAGTATTGTCTGTATCATGCAGTCGCTGTCTAAATTTTCTCATCATCTCTGCAATTAAACCTTGGTCTTTATCGGCTAGTGTGAACAACAGCAATCCTTGAGTTTACAAAGTTACTTACTATGTGACTTACGAAAGTGAAATAATGTCATTCAGATGTTTCTATCCGTTCAGATTTCCTGTTGTTGAAACGTATATTGCAATAGTATAGAATGCAATACTGCAATACAAGAAAGTCCTACAAGCGAAGGTCGTAGCCTCGATTTCATTTTGATGAAAACTTGGTCTATTTAGGATCTCGGTAGCCTTTCTTATGAACTAGGTAGCAGTGGCGTAACCAGCTCTTTTAGACTAGAGAGGGGGAAGTCGGGAGCAAGTCTTATCCAGGGTGGGCAGGTCAGTATTGGGTACCATTCAAAAAAAAGTATGTCCTTTCGGAGGAGGAGGGAGGGGCACCATAAAAATGAACAAAACGGAGCTTTTCGGTAGGAGGGGGTGAGGAAAAGAATGTAAAAATGTCCATTTTTGCGACTTTTAAATTTTCTACATTATTATAGCATGCTCATTAAAATACTTTGGTAGTCTTCTTAACAATTCATCTGTTAAAACGTGCTCGCGCTATTCAAAGCGTGTATACTGTTGAAATTTTACCTCGCGAAACAACATTCCATCGTTGTTGGCAGTGCGAACGCGAGTTAAAATTGATGTTTATTCAGAAAAGTACCTTTACTGTGACACATTCCGATCATGAACTGCGACAAAAAAGCACAAAGGGTTGCCTACATTGCACTGCACGATTTGCACGTCACTCGCATCATGTAGAAGAAAATGACTAACCTTAATATAAATAGATATACGACATTCATGTCACACGCTGGCTCAACTCTCGGCATTCCATTGTACATCTTCGTTAGCTATGCAGGCCCAACGGAGTGCTGTTCAAAGTGAGATGGCTGGATAACTAACTTGCAGAAATGATGGCGTACAGAGAAATTTTGAGTAAAAAGGCGCCTAGAAAACTCTTGTTTTCATATCGTAATAAACATTTGCCCGCAACGTGTACTTTGTTTTGCCTTTGCGGCAAGAGCTAAACTAGAGGCACGATGCATGGTTATTCTCAAATACAGATTAATACAATTCTTTGTAAGGTTGCTGATCAAGACCATCCATGTCGCCTTTAGTTACAAATGAAATCTCTAATTACATTTGGAAGTTGTCAATGATGCTTTTTATCCACTTTCAATAACATTTTCTTCCACATATTTTTTACCGAGACTAGGGAGGGGCAAGTAGGGGGCAAGAACTTCCACAGGAGGAACGTACCCCCATTTTGCACCCTTGCTTACGCCACTGCTAGGTAGCTACCAAGACATCAATCTGATCAGACTTTAATTTCCCCTCTGATTATTCACGATCATGTGTCGTAACTGTTGATTGATTTGATATCCTTGTGCGAGATATGCCAATACACAAAATGCACTTTAGCAGAATCCAGAGTGACATTCACTCCTATGGAAATATTTGTACGGATTTGCAAATGCTGCCAGCATGCTAGTTGCTATAGCACTGTATTACTATTCTGCTTAGCAGGGGAATCTCGGGCTTCTAAAAATATGTTTGCAATTTTTAAGCATATGATTCTTAAAAAGCAACATTAATTTCCTCAAATATTGATAAACACACTGGGTTTCTTCCCTAAACCCATTTAAACTAATTTGACATATACACAAGAAGGGTGAACGTTCTTGTCAGATATTAAAAAAGTTATCTTCAGATATCTCCAGCACCCTAGCTATTGGAGAGGGGCTATTCTTAAGTTGATACAAATTTTATAAAAGTGCGTTGTTTAAAGAGGTTGTGTACATGCGCAACAGAAGTGTCAATGATCACTGCGCGTTACTGAGTATGTCAGTTGCATGTTAAACCCACATGAACTTAATTAGAGTATTCAAACATTACATGCTTTATGGGGTATCATATTACGTTTAAATGAATTGATGGCCTGAATATAATTCTGATGCTAAGATTTCTATACAGCAAAGAAAACTTGTTAGTAAGTCTAACAAAGCTGTTCTTATCCCTATCGTAGAGCGCCTAGACCTTAGTGTACTAAAGTTAAGAGTGACAAGAAGCCTTTGGCACACTTTGTTGGGTTAGTTTCAAGAGCTAAACACCTTTTGAACTTTGTCACTGGAGACTACTGGAAGTTTACTTCTTTTCTACTTGTTGTGTAACATTTCGATGGCCACCTGAGCTTACACCTATAATGGAAAGGTCTTTGTATCGGACCAATTTTCGTCCATTTGAGGTAGTTTTATATTGAACACTCGCACTCCAGTTTGCACATTCCGAAGGCAATGCTTGTCTTGAATGTATCAACAATGATATCAAATCATGAATTTTAACATCTTACTATGTGCAAGGAGTAGTCCAGGGATGAATTCTTCTGTAATAGAAGTATTCTTCTTGGCTGATTGATTCTTCCGAATGCCACAGGCATCTCGAATGCAGCTGGCCTATAAATTAGCTTATTTGTAGAGAACCTTGACGTGGTCTCATCATGGCAACTGAGACCGCTAATGAGAAATTCTTATCATTATCAAATGACCAACAGTGATTGGCTCAATTTATATCTATGAATATGAAGAGTATCAGTAAGTCACTTATCACAGTTTCGAGTCCGCTGTTTGGCATCCCTTCCATCCTCCGGCTCCAGCCATAAAGATTCGTCGATATCAAACATTTAACAGAATTCTTCAAAGAGATTTGCAAATTTGGAGGCTTACTCTTTATTTAGGGAGTTACGTCTAAGGGCATTCCCTTTATCGAATGTTCTATTGAATGGGCGGTTCACTGTAAGGCTTTATACCGCAAACTGTCGGAGAAGCAAGAGGTAATAAGCCGCTAGTCTTGAGAAGTTGTATTTATTGTTCAGAGTCAATTTCAAGGCAGAAGTTGATAAGTGGAGTCAACTGATAAACTACGTTCGTTTGCTACGCCTTGAATTCACGCGTACCAAACAAAACATAATTCATGATCTCTGACCTAACGCAAGTGGTTTGCGTCCCTGCGTTTGTGATTTATCAAGAATTGGATCAACTGTCTTAGAGCATGGTTTAAAAAACAGAGGCACCAACAGCAACAAAGTGCCACTCTTAGCTCTTGGTGGTAAAATCATGAATCGAATCATCTAATATGTACTGAAAAGCTCATACACCTATTTTTCATGACGCTTAAATTAGTGAAGTGGTCTACGAGTGATATTTCTTACAAAGCGGCGGTTTCGCACAAAAGAAGATGATTTTTGACCATTGTTCTAAATATTACCCACTTGAAAGAAAACGGTTTGTTTTTCCTTCTAGTTTTCCGATAACATAAACTGTCAAGATTGTAATTTTTGTCACTTTAACAGACTCTTTGGCTTCCTTTCATACATTCGCAGAGGATTTAATATTCTTTATTAACAGGGCTAGAACTAGAGGGGTCGCAGAGACTATGGTCGCGCTACTTGTTTTATGTACCCCTTCCGATTTAAATACTTGGTAAGTCTTGTGTGCTCTAAAACAGAGGTGACTCCACCACTTTGACAACCGTTTCGGCGTTAATGGCCTTGACTGACGGTATTTAGATGTCTAGAGATGGGATTGGGCTTATGAAACAGATTTTCCCTTTTACTTGCTGATAATGTATCTATGTTTAGAGTTTGAAACATTTCGCAGAGTTCTAAATTGAATAGGTCTTTTAAACAATTGTCAAACTGTGTTTAATTATTCATTCGTAGAAAATAGTGTTTTCTGCCGAAATTTTGTGTTGTCATGGATTCCATGCTAATGATACGCAGCGCCCAAATCTCTTGCCTGCACGAAAGTAGAAAGAAAAGCGCTCTCTACCCCTCAAAGTCGTCGGCCATGCTATTAATATCTAAGCTCCCTACTTTCGGGAACAATTTTCACATCCCTACCTTCAACTTGGTACCCTAAACACTCGTTTCACATCATTTTATTATAAGTTGTTTACTTCAACACATTTGGCATCAGCAACTGCCTAACGAACAACAAATATCCTATTTTCCTTTTGTGGTTTGTATTATGCTTTTAACGTTATATTTGAAAATTTGCGCCATCAGCCTAAACAACAATAAACTTACCTTTAAGGTTGGTTAATTTTATTCATGTGCACACCAGGTCCTCAAAAGCATGAATACAAAACCTAACCCAGGATAGTTCATTCTACTTAAAAAGGCTTTGTCATCGGCAATCCGATAGACGTTTTTTCTTCGCAAAGATTAAAATCATCCAGCGACGAGTGCAGGCAAAGAAACGATCGACGTGCGTTTACACCTTAAAATACTCATCAAAGGTGCAAGTTTTGATTTTATTACGGAAGAATGCGGGAAATTGTTCATCTACAAGCCGGACAGTGTGGCAACCAGATTGGAGCTAAGGTGAGAATATATTTTTCCAGCAGTAATTAATTTTTGTCCGTAGGTGAAGTTACGCCCAATTTTTGTTGTCACAAACAGAAACTTCTTGCCAGGTGAATTCGTAATATCTTAAAAAGCGGTCCTATCTTAGTGCTAGAGCTCACCCGAATGCATAGTAAGCGCCCCTTGTTATTCCAAATACTCAGGGCTGAGTACTTATCTATGAAAAAGGGCACTGATGAAGCTAAGCATGTGTGTGTGTATGTTTATAGATATATATATATATATATATATATATATATATATTGCCATAAAACATATACATTGCCATAAGACCCGCAAGGTTTCACGGAAGTCCCGCGTGGCTCTTTTATGATAAACGGAAGGGTTTGGTATGAGAATATCAGTGCATCAACTACGCATTTTTTTGTTAGTTAGCATTTCTTGTGGTTAAAGTGTTATTTAGGGTTATTTCAATATTAAGTCTACGGATCAATAGGGGTCTCTGCTGGAGAGAGTGTAAGAACATTTATTTTTATTTTAGTTTTGGGAGGTTATCTCGGATGAACATGGAGTGGATCCAACTGGAACATACCATGGCGATTCAGATCTGCA
>JAAAKL020009754.1:2165-14864 GCA_010016065.2 Carybdea cf. marsupialis auct. non (Linnaeus, 1758)
ATCTATCTATCTATCTATCTATCTATCTATCTATCTATCTATCTATCTATCTATCTATCTATCTATCTATCTATCTAATCATCCTCTTTTCTTTCCCTTTTTTCCCTCTTTTTCCTACTTTCTTCCTATCATTCTATCTTCTATCTACAGCACATGATGCTTCAACTGTCACATAGTGTAAACAAAGAAACATCATCCATGAGTCAGTACAGGTGCATATTGGACTCACTTCTGCAAAGCCTGGCTTTTGCAATGAAATGTAAAGGACTGCTCCGGGGATGCACCTATCAAAACTCCAACACGCTATACTTCCTTACGAGAACTGGATGAAATAAGGCAAGCCAAGTGACCCCTGAAACGTCTCTATATTGTCTTGGTTTAAAAAGTGCTGCTTTTGGATGACCGATGGTGCTATGAGGTTGTCCCCTTCATTAGGACTAAGGGCCCACTGAGGCGGCCAACCCTCTCAAACTGGGGAGGATAAAAATTGCTCATGAACCACAGCCCGTCTTGAACGATCACGACTTGTAAAATTGGAATCGTATTCCTTGCTAACTCTTTCAAATGAAGCTGAAATCTAAACAGAACCATGTTATTGTCCCTTAAGTTTGTTTCCAAACCTCCCTTCCAATACGTTGCATCATAATGACAACATTTATAATTTCAAAATAAAAGAAACTTATCTATAAAACAAAGCATGATTTTTGTCACGTGGTCACGCCACTAAAGGAGTCCACTTCAAATTAACAATAATTCACAATAGGCTGTAGTAGATGTAACAGAGCTGGTCGAGCCTACAAAACTTCGTCAAAATATATTTATTAAATTTTAGCTTGTTAGTCATTTAAATCATACCTGACGGTTAATCAGGGATCAAAGAAGAAAGGAAGCTACTGCAGTTTTGTAACACGCCCCCCCCCCCCCCAAAAAAAAGTCACTGAAAATGTGGTCCTAAGGCAATGGAACTTGTCACACACGTAATATATGATATGAACAAGTTACTGACGCGAATTGATATCACTTACTTTTTACATACAATATACAGCTTTCTATATACCAGAGGTCGAAATAAGAGCCGGTCATCGCTCATTTCAGGGATGATCGATTCGAAATATCAGCACATAAGTACAATGGCCGGCTGCTTCAAAGACTGTAGTCGGATAGCAGTGATGATGAAATGGAATAGGGGAGGCAGATGACAACATACAGGGGGTGTTTTCAAAACCTCGCTTTTGCGAAGAGACTGTGCAATTCTATTTTCGTTCATTTCAACGTGTCGGAGCGCTGAGCTACAGAACGTCCCCTGGACCCAATTATCTTTTGCTGAGAGCCCACCTCGCAAGACGTAGAAATGACCGGCTCCATCGTGATCTCTTATTTCGACCACTGTATACGGTATGTTATGATTCTAATGCAAAAATCCGTTTTTCATTTACATGGATCTATCCTAATCATGTTGGCGGGCGTCGTTCGGCTTCTTCGATCAGTTGAAATGTATAAGTGAAGAGGGGGTCGGTCAAAGAGGCATTAAAAAGTCAACCCCCGTCTACTTGATTGAGATTGACGAGAGGAATTCTCGCCCTCGCCAAATATACAGGGATGTATTGCACTCGCATTAGAATCAATATATACAGTACGGGTTTATACAAATCTGCACATTATGATTAACAAGGAAGTAAGCAGGAGATATTTATTTGCTATTATTAAGTTGTCAATATCCTATATTATTTGTCTTACAAGTTTCATTGCGTTACGATCAAATTTTCGGTGATTTGGGAGAGGTTGGCAAGCAACTGCAATAGCGCCGAAGAAAAATTTGACAACATATCGTACAAGAATGAAGGAATCGATGTTTATAAAGGCCTATAAAAGGGCATCGTCTGTATACCCAAACAAGATTGTACACGTAAATCGGCTTTCGTGATAAAAGCTTCAAACATATGGCATGACATCCCTATATACGAAATAAACCGTTTTTCTGCCACTACTAACTTCAACAAGTATAGCAACGAAGTCAATAAAGAAATTTGATCAACTTACATTTTGCTAACGACGTTTGCCAGCGCAAGAAAGCATCCGTTCGACACTCCCTTTTTCCCGGTATAGCATCTGTCGATAACCCATCTCAATAACGACGAGATTTTCCTATTGTTTTCTAGCATAAGTTCCAACGTCTCCTGCCCTAGGCTATAAACTTTGTTGTTCTCCGAAGTGAGCATAGTATCCAACAATCGGTACAGATATCCATTGGCAACTTCCAACGCTTTCTGATCGAAAACTTCACCACAACATAAAAGTGCACACATAGCCTCCAGCGCTGAAAACTCCAACTCGGCACTATGAGCAACTGTTCGCGTGCTTGTACCGACGTTGCTGAGATTAAAATGGCCGCACCAGCTTGCCAACAAGAAGAATAGATCATGCCGAGAGCGATTCTTAAGAATATCCCCTTGTACTGATAACGGAATACTTTTAATCATCTTGTGTAAAAACTTTGAGAAATATAACCGAAGCTGCACTAAACCCGGTTCGTCTTTATCATTATCCATGTCCAAGATATGACGCATCCCGTCGATGTATTCGCTAATACACTGCGTAAGCCCACCTTCGCCATTCGTTCCCAGGCTGTAACGAAAACACGCCTGATCAGCATTGGCGGCAAATACACGTGCAACCTGCAGCCGAAGTAAATCTCGCTTCCGCTTCTTCCTCATACCCTCCGCCTTCTTGTCCAGTACTTCTTTTATAAGGTGATGCATCTCCTCCACAAACTGGCCATGAGCGACTGGGACCATCTTTCCCAGTCCAGTGACCGCAGCCTCCCGAATTTCATTCGATTCACTGCGAATTAAAAGCACCGTTGTCTTGAGAACATCTGTTAATTTTGGAGTGTCAACCTGTCTTCCAAGATCAAACTTTATCTCCGCTTCATTTTGAAGCAGTTCCTGCAAAGAATTCATTGAGGTGGACCGTGACAATGCTGCTTTAGGCGGCGTGGAACACACAAATATGAGATAATTTCGCCACAGACAAATGTCAGATAAGTTGGCACTCTTCTTTGGTGCTTTGAACGAAATGGCAGACGCTCGACTAGTTATCGAATCAAAATCTACACTGGGATCTATCAGAGAGTACATGTTGAAGAGTCTGGTATAAACAAAGGGCCAGCTAAACTGGAAAATACAGGCACAGTGACGCGATCCAGAGTAAACCCTATCCAGAAAACCTGCCAAACAGTGTGCCCAGAGATCTCGACTGATTCCCGCTACTGTTTGCTCTTTCTCGGACAAAAGGGCGGACTTTTCCGCGAGGAGATGAAGATCCATCTGCGGCGATAACCCTAATGAGGACTTGTCGGACCCAGAAACATAGCATAGTGCCTTCTCAATGACTTGTGATGAGCATTCTTCGATTGAATTTATAACCATGCTATCGATGGAAGGATTTTCTGGCTGTATCGCTTTCATCAAAACACGAGTCTCTCGCAGAACACTTAACGCCAGTTTCCGTAACATTGCATTTGTGCTGCAAAGCATGATGAGAGCAAATCCCTCAACGCAGTGCAAAACATGCTCTGAGTTTTTCGCATTTGTTTGCTCTGTCTGTTGACCACTCTGCATTGACATTTCAAGGTAAACCCCTCCACGTACTTCGCTTGGTGGTGCTAGTGCCGCTGTGCGCCATTGCACTAACAACTGTAACAACATCCGGGATGAATTTTCAAGAATGTTAGGGAAAGTATCAGGGACTTCGCGTAGAACAAAGCTAATATACCCAAGTAAAACCTCTTCTCGATATTCAGGGAAATCCATAATGAGGCTCTGAAGGTTCGTAAAAGCCAGTGTCTTAAGCTCCTCGTCTTTATGCAGCGTCAGGCGCGATACCAGTTCAACCAACTCTGGCTTGGTCATACCATCTGGAATACACTTTGGTATAGCAGCTACACAGGTTCGAAACAGGTCGATCTTTGCTTTTCGCTCCCCAGTAATCATGTCATCAACGTCCTTATTAACAAACTGGGGGTTCATCATGGTCATTGGTCGCCCCACCTGTGAATCTAAAGCTTTCAGCATCGTATCAAGAGCTCGTCTGACATTTGTATAATAATTGACTACCCCAATGTTCCGAGCTGCCTCATCTGTCAATTTTGTGAAAGTCTTTTTAACTTTAAGAGTGTTATTCGTACGTGATGGCAGTGCCCCAATCCCTCCTGGCATTGGGGGCGCACCTTCTTTCCGTTGCAGGTTATCTGCGATAACTAAGAAGGCTCTTAAACCGATGTTCATCCTCTCCGGGTTTAACTGTTTGATTCCTTTTCCAATATTTAGCAAATCGAAAATCACATCCTGCATGGCAAAGTCCAATTTTTCCTACAAGAGAAGCAGTAAGAAGAAATATTAATATGATATAAATGAATTTTTATTATCAAGTTTGAAGGATATACTGGGGAAACGTGAAATATCACTACTGGATACTGATTGTCAAGGAATCTCCCTTAGGGTTTTGCCCATTATGGATCACGTCGGATACGTGCTAGGAAGAAAACGTTGAGTGTGACGAATCATTGTAAGTATCGCTTGTACGTAATTCCTGGAGAGATCAGGAGAAATGGAATTTATTAATGGTAGGGGTGAGTGTATAATTAGTGTATTGAATAATTAATTAAGGTCTATTTTTGTAATTGTAAAAGTATATTTAAGAGTAGGAAATTGTGAGTAAAATTAGATCGAAGATTTGAAGATTGTAGATTGGATTGAAAGAGTAGATTGGATTGGATTGGATTGATGCCAGATTTATAACGGATTGTAAGGAGATTGATGGAAGATTGATGATAGACTGGTTACAGAATAGTATAAACAATCCTCTTGAACTGAATGTATTTTCTCAGTCGCTATCGTAACTAGCGTTTTTAAGACACCTACCTCTACGTCTAAGAAAGTGATCTGTCCTTTACTTGGCCAATCATTTGGTGGCTTCTTCTCAGGAACATCGAAGGGACCTTCGTTTTCCAAGTCTACCGCATAATGAAGAATCCGCTCTACGCTAGTAAAGCGTGCCTCCGCCTCGGCAGCTAAGCGGCATGAGTATTGAAATAAACCAGTCATCTACAACGAGCAAAGATACATTTAGTGATGTGAAGACTATATCAACAATCCGAGACGACCGCCTATTCCACTACATCCTGCGTTTTCGGCTATCTTACGTCTTAGCCTCGCTTTCAATTGTTTTAAAAGCAAACAGGCTAAGATACTCTTAATATTTTACCTCGTTCTCTAAGCCGAAGCATTCGAATTAAAGCATTTAAACTACACGATTACGTAAATATGGAAGTCCACAAACGATCGTAAATTACTAATTGATTGCAATCATCAAGTAAACCCAGTGCATGCCCAAGCTTTAGTATTCTCGCCTCTTTGTAGTTACGGAGTTCAGTCCAAGGCTAAAGCGCAGCATGGTCCAGAACGCATGATGATCTGGAACAGGGGTACGTGGTAAGGATCTTTGTTCACAATACATAATCGAGTTCTTGTGTGACGACAAGGAAATGGGTCGTTTTTGAAATAAAAGTTGTAATGCTGGGAGACTGTAGGAGCCTGCCTCTTAAAAATCTGTACGTAGTGCTGCCCCACTCCCCCCCCAAATAAACCAGGGTGTCAAGAATTAGACTTTACCCTAATATATGAGTCAATACTATGTCGGTTGTCCCAATTTACGTAACCTTGGCTAATCTGCTGTGGTACAGTAGTCACTAGTTCTACTACTGCACTACTGACATGAGTGCTTGGTAATTTACACAGACAAAGCAAATCACCACCCCTCCTACAGCCATGTCACCTTCGAGTGCCTTAAACCCCAAAGTCGATTTTGGCAACGAAATCAAAATCATTTGAATATCTAGGGTTAAAAAACGAATGTTTTTAAGGGCTTTTTTCACTCAAGTTTTAAAATGTAGTACGAAAGGAATGGTTTTTGTGTCAGTTTTGTGATGAACAACGGTTCCCTACAAACACTTTGGTGACAGTTTCAGTCAGTTCAGTAGTACATTATACGTAAGAAAAATATGAGGCTTTGTATCACAACCTAAAAATATGTGTTTACTTCAGTTAATCGTTCTCAATGCTCAGCATCCCTCTGGGTCCAAGTCCTCTGGGATTCACCTAACCTACCCCACCACCCAACAACAGGCGTCCCCTGTGAACGACCCTTTAAGGATATGCAATATACTCACCCTTATCATAAGACTAAAAGCAAGTCCCGATACTGCAGCAGGAACCGTATCTTTTGCAAGAACTACCACTACAGCTGTTACTGTAGACAGAGTAATTGCTATCAAGTCCAGCCTAACGGCAAACCATCTTTGTGCTCCACCGAACGAAAATAAGGGCAAAGAATTCGAATCTAAAAGTCTGTAAAACTTTTCAAGGCTTTGTCTTCCCCTGTTATACGCATGTAAAGTGGACAAGCCTTGCACAGTAGTAGTTAAGTGCGACAAGAGAAACGATTTGGAGTTCATATCTAAACGCTTCAACTCGCGGGAAGTCCTTCGAAACACCCGGTATCCAAAGCCGAATAATATCGCCATGGGCACCAGAGCAACTATAATCCACGGGAAAAGAATGGCAGCTAACAAAACAGACTGTGCGATCATGAATCCACTCCTTAACCATGTCTCAACCAAGTATGGCAATCGATTATCCACTTCATCTACATCATTTGTAAGTCGATTTATGATCCTTCCCGTGGGTGTCGCATCGAAGAACCGCATCGGTGATGCAAGTACTGATTTAAAGAGCGTGTTGTGAAGGCGTGATGACGCCCCTAAGAAGAGTCTGACGATACAGTAGCAGTTAAAACAAACCAAGAAGAACATGCTTAGGGCAATGCTTCCATAAACTGTCATAAAGAATTTGGTTTCTTCATCCTTAGATGGACCTTGCGTCAAATTCCTGCTTGCGGAGAAATTACCAGTAACTTTCTACAAATCAACGAGATGAGCATTGTTAAGTTAATCCCGATACATAAATGTCAGTTGTTGCCTGATAATACCGACAGGTAATCCTAACAGGTCATGCAAAACGAAAAACCCCGAAAACAACAAAAACAATACACAAAGGAAAGAAAGGATAACTGGCATACTATTTTACAAATAAAGTTGCTCAGTGTTGATGGGCCGTGATGAAAATGACGAAAGCGATTACCAGCGCGATAACGACGATGATGGTAAAGAGGATGGTGCGATTCAGTTGATGATGATGATAATGATGATGATGATGATGATTATGTTGGTGACGATGATGATGATGACACTGATGATGATGATGATGATGATGATGATGATGATGATGATGATGATGATGATGATTATGGTCACGATGACGATGATGGACAATAATGATGATGATGATGATCGTTATGATGATGACTGTGATGATAATGACGACGATGACAATGATGATAATGATGATTATGACAATGATGATAATGATTTTGATGATGCCGATGCTGAACATGGTAATGATGATGAAAATAATGATGATAATTATAATTGTTATTCTACGAATCGAAGTTCCTTAGTTTCCCCTTCAAAACTATAAGAAATATATATATTATATGGTATCTCATACCTCCAACATATCGCGCTCTTTTATTCGTTGTAACCACTGTGATAACCACCACTGGTTAAATGTGTAAACCATCACATAGAAAAGGATGAGGAACACTGTCGGCACCACCACTTTGAATCCTATGGCGGAAAATCAAAACTCAATTCCGGAAAAGGTTCAGAGCAAAAAAAATTGAATCGTCACGTTCTCTTTGAGCATGTTACCAGTTTACCTGATCTGATGTGGTGAACTTTAAACCTTTACGAGGTAAGATCCGTCTAGAATTTAGCCGTGGAGTCGCAGGCGCTTCGAGAGGTATCAGCTCTGTGGACGTTCTTGAGCTCCGCCTGGAACCTGCACTAGTTTGGAGTGTTTCGGGTATGCACATTATGTACTGCAGCTATATTATGAACGGTTCGCAACGAGGCATTTTGGGTCATTCTTTCACTTCCACTTGGAATCGCTGTCTGATAATACTATTATACTCAATTCGCTCATGTTGGCGAGGGCCGTGTAAGAATGCTCCTTGTCACATTTTCGTTCTCTTCCTAATGAAAAACTAAATAGGAATTGTGCTAATGCTACAAGTCTTACCTCCTGCAAATTGAACAAATCGTAAATACGTCTTCCCAGACACAGCTCCCTTTCTTCTGTCCTCAGCTTGCACTAATTTCCCTACAAAAAAAAATATAATGGGATACTAGAGAAAAGTGACAATGTCGCAATCGGGATACGAACCCGGGACCCAGGCATTCGCAACGTCTGCTCTACCAACTATGGTGACCCGGTGATAACATAGTTCACATTTCTCTAGCTCCTGAGACTCCAACGGTGGGCATTGCATCCAGCTCTACGCAGTTTTGGATACCAGCCTCGCTGTGCCATGTGACTTGACAATGGAAGGACTGCCATCCGACCCATCATGCTGTCTACAGCCCATTGAAAGTAGAAGGCGCTATAGAGAAGAGAGGATTTGAAAATACCAAGTTTGAAGAGATTATTAATGCCATTTGAAAATGCGTTAACTTGGATACCCTCATTTGCAAACTTCTATTGAAAATGACTTGTATGTGTGCGCGGGTAATGGTAGGAAGAATTGCTTTTTCCTTGCATTTGGCATTTTCATAATTTCCCTTACAGTACTATATAACGCTTGATAAATCAAACATACCTCTTTGGGCCATCGCTTCTTCAGATTCCTCCAACTCGTCTCCTATTACGGCCAGATCAAGAAGGGAGTCGGCAGCCAGTGATATGCTTGATTGCTTTTTGTGAAGGCTTGATCGACGCATTCGAGGTGGAGGTACTTTATCTCGCAACGTCTTTCCATGACTTGTTCCTCCTTTCTCTACATTCTCTTGTTCGGTTTGGAACTTCCTCATTTTAAACGCGAATTCCTGTAGAGAAATAGCTCCAGTAAAATTAACGTACTCGGAAAGTTATTGCAAACCATCTTGGCACTCCTTTTTGGGAGCATGTCTATAACTTTGAAGCTTTGAACTTGCCTTTATACGTATACCTATGGAACTTGTTTTCTCTCTTGCCTACTTTCTTGATAGACCTCATCGTATTTCGAAATTAAAATACTGTTATATACCCTTCGCCTTAACATATATATTTCTCTGAGTTACAGGCTTCAAACATCTACTCTTCTCCTACCCCGATACCTTTTAATACGGTCAGGATACCTTTGATGGCACTTCGGTCATGGGATGGCCAGCACAAATTGCTTGGAATTTTCGTTTGTGCTGCAAACCATGAAAATTTGCTTTGTAGTGCAAAACTTTCAAAGTTGCTTGGTGCTGCAAAACTTTAAAAGTTTTGTTTGTGTTGCAAAACTTGAAAAATTGCTTTTTGGTGCAAAACTTTGAAAGTTGCTTTGTGCTGCAAAACTTTGAAAGTTGCTTTGTGCTGCAAAACTTTGAAAGTTGCTTTGAGGTACCAAAGCAATGTTGCCATTTTTGACACACCCTACATCCGAGGTGACTCAAGGGAAGTGTTAATGGACAGAGCCATCCCCTACTAATTTAAAAAAGCAAACCCCAACAACTACATCCATCAATGAAATTTACAAAAGAACTGCAACGAAGATAGCCATCAAAATCTCGGATATATTAGCATGGAAAGAAAAAGTTTTGGTTGGAGCTAGAGTGGAGTGGATCTGAAATAATCATCAATTGTTGGCTTAAGTGCCTTGACTTGAGTAAACGTTGCTTGTAAAGCACCCTTAAATATGCCTAGCGTGGAAAAAATGCATGTAAATACAATATAGTGTTACTTAACATCTGATACTTGGCCCGTGTTTTCGTTCGCTGACGTCAGAATATTGGTAACGTGATACTTCCAAAATCCGTACTAAAACTGTAGACTGGATAACGTGGGCATCCCGTTTACTTATATTAGTTTTTTATGAAATACCCAGTTTCTTTCTTATGTAGCTAAAACTATCGAGCCTAATGTCTTCATCTCCAGCAGGGGCGCTTTGTAGTGACGCAACATTCAAAGAATAGACATCCCAAATTACTCTCTCTCTCGTTGGTAAAGGGCCGTAGCTTAGTGGAAAAGCGTCGTGTTGCGCAACTACGGAGACCGTGGGTTCGATTCCTCCTGGTTCCACGATTTTATACCTTCGAAATTACACCGATGTCTACCTTCAGTCATTACAAAAGTAACAAGAATGACGCAGTGCTCTGCACTAACAGGACTAATTGTAGCCCTTTCACGAACATTTATGCATCGCATCAATCAAGTATCAGCAAAATATCAGGGTCCTAATTACACACCTACTGCCACAATATCTATTAGTGGTGATACCTGATCAGCGGCCATAAGTTCATCATATGTCCCCTGTTCCTGGATACGTCCGTTTACCATGTAGAGGACCTCGTCACAGTCAGACAGGTATTGTAATTGATGAGTGACGAAGATCACCGTCTTCTCACGCAGCAGTCCTTTGATGCATTCTCGAAATATATGTTGACCGACATGAGCATCAACTGCACTGAGTGGATCATCAAGCAGATAGAGATCCTACGGGGTAAAACCTATCAATTATTAATCTTAATCGAAGGTAGTTCTTCCAGCTACCCAACATACTCGAATAGCAGTTGAACCAGGCTAGGTTCAAGTTGTATTTAAAAGTTGAAGGTCGTGAACACTGCGTTTACGCAAGCAGTATAAAAAAACAACTTGTATAAACTTTGATCCGTAAGCGAACCTCCACGCTGCCTTTGTTTGTTGGCTGATTGTTTATTTTGAACTAAACTCTGCAATTCCCACTACATGATACTATGCTATCACAAACTCACAGGTTCATATTGATGTACAGATGTTTTTGTCTTTCCACTATTCAGGGTTAAGTTTAACTTAAAAGGAACACCTACTTTTCGATAATGTAACCACGCAATTTTTACTTTTGCAATACATGTTTTGAGTGACCTCAATCCATCATCAATAGTATATATATATCCAAGATTATCAAAACATTATATTAAGATACAACATAATGGTCAGTGTTACAATATGTGAGGGCCCAGAACAATGAAAATATAATTAACGTTAGTTAAAAATTGAAAGGAATGGCCTTTTAGGGCAAAATTGTGCTAATTTACATGCAGTAATATACAGTGAAGAATAACGCTTATACGATATGAAGTGTTACAGACACAATGTTTCATTTAAATTCCAGACTTCCTTGCTGAGGCCGGGGGTATGCCATTGGCTGTACGTGGGTTCATTTACTTTCCTTCTATCTACAATAAAAGTTCTTAATTGCCTTCTGGAACTTTTATTGTTTAATTCAATTGAAAGATAACACTGATTACGAATATAGACAACTTATAGAGGTCAGGGGAGTTCTATTTATTTGATTAATTACAAATTGAGGCATTACTTAACATTTAAAACAGCAAGGTATGCCATTGGCTATGCGTGGCAATATACACTTCAGAAACGTGGTCAATACGCGCAAGAGAGAAGAACCTGCTCTTGTCTTTTGAAATGCGTTGTTTGAGGACAATTCTTAGAATATCTCGCATCCAAAGAGTAAGAAACTATCCTAGAGGGAGGAAGCGAAGCTACGAAAGAATTTACACTATTTCGTAGACGTTTTTAGACAGGAATGGGCGAATTACTCGAGTTTCAGTTGTCCCAATTCTCTCTAACCAATATAAAAATTTTTGTAGTTCCAAATGAAAACGCTGTTGTAAAACCCAGTTGAACAGTAATACAGGGTCATCGGAACGAGTTGTGTTCACCAAGTTGATACAACATATTGCACCGTGTATATGGGGCTTTAAATCCTCTCTTCACGACGATAATTATGTTTCTACATTCGTTTATAGTATTAGTACAGATTATATTTGATCAGTGTAACTTACTGCATCTGCGTAAAGAGCTCTTGCAATGCTTATCCTCTGCTTCTGTCCTCCACTTAAATTTAGTCCACGTTCTCCAATCTACAACAATCGAAACAATTGAAAGTAAGCAAAGCAATTTTAGACCTATGGTGTAACATGAAACCTGCCTACTGTATTTGAAGCGATGTATCTCATCAACATCTTCATCAATAGATGCTTAAATTTCTTTGGGTTTCTGCGTGCTACAATTTCCACATTTGTGCATGCCTGTAGTTTACGCATAGATGAATGCCTACGGTATCTGCATCAATAGATACCTAAAGTAACTGCATTGATGCATGCCGGTAGTATCTACATGGGTGTGTGTCTACAATATTTGTATATAGCGCATGCCTATAGTACCTAAAATTGTGGATGCCTACAGTATCTGCATTGATGTATGCAGGTAATATCTGCATGGGTTTATGTCTACAATATTTGCACATAGCGCATGCCTATAGTACCAAAAATTGTGTATGCCTACAGTAGCTGCACCAATAGTTGCTAACATTAGGTTGCAACACTGTATGTAGATAGCATCTGCATGGGTGTATGCCTAAGAAAGTTGCATGGGTGTATGCCTAAGAAAGTTGCACGGGTGTATGCCTAAGAAAGTCGCATGGGTGTACGCCTAAGAAAGTCGCATGGGTGTATGCCTAAGAAAGTTGCACGGGTGTATGCCTAAGAAAGTCGCACGG
>JAAAKL020009755.1:0-14863 GCA_010016065.2 Carybdea cf. marsupialis auct. non (Linnaeus, 1758)
CATTAAAATACTCAATATCTTTGACGTTTTGATATTATCTTTTTCAATTTTTTTTTTTATTATGGATATGTATATATTATTTATACGCATAGGTGAATGCTGGCATTTTGAGTGTATATATATTTACTTTTGTCAATTCCTGATTCAAAATTCACGCAAATATAAATATGTTTGATCTGCACGGGACTCGTAAATCTCCATCCTTACGTTTGCAACTCTTCTTTTTAATTTGTGCTCACAAACACGTCGAGGGAAGCAAAAAATTTGCGTTTGAAAGTTTTCCTGTCGCCCATCTCTAAAATTACCTAACGATGTTTTTGCTCTTATTTACACTCAGGCTCTGCGGGTGATTCCACCAACATCACCAAGAAAGAAATAACAGAAAATGATGCCTTATACGACGTTTTAGATGAACGGGATACTATAAGTAATGGACAATGAAGATGGTTACCCTAACTTTGCCAACTCTGATTTTGTGCCTCAAGTCGGGATTTCACTACGAGGCAATTAGTGATAACAGCTGCACCGACTTGGAGCATTTTTCAAGGCAACTTATCATGGGCAGGAGATTTTGACGGCTTCAGCAGCACAAGATGCCTTCGAATATCATACACGGAAGCTGATGGGAACTTATATGTTGACGTCGCATGGGTTATCCCATTTTTATATCCCCAAATCAAACTTAATAACAAATCTCTGTACAGTTTTTGAGCGCAAGTGGTAAAATGAGTGCAAATTAATGTAGCGATACCTTGTTTATTAGCTCCAAGTTTCCAATCCACTTTGAGGAAAGACGATCATACAGTACAGTTTCTTATCTTTTGTATTATACGAATTTTCCTCAACATATTTTTTTGTTCTGAAAGGTCTTGCTCTTTCTAATATACAAAATAACGTTTGCTTCCATATTCTCTTTAACATCTGCATCTAATACTTTTACCACTTTGTTTTTTCCTTTGCCAAATGTTATTCCCTTGTCTTGAGCAATAGCATAGCTTCTTGGATTTCCAGTGGGCAGTGCAAATCATGAAGGTTTTTCTAAGTCACTGGAGCATTGCCATCAAAGAACGTTATAAAGATGCTTTTAAAAATAATATACGTACTATTTTCCATCTTGCAAGACTAGATCCTACGGGACATTAAAAGTCTTTACAAAACCTTTCTTTGTTATAATATTTTGTTATAATTCTTTGCTATAGTTCTTTGTTATAATTCTTTGTTATAATTCTTTGTTATAACTCTTTGTTATAATTCTTTGTTTCAATTCTTTGTTATAATTCTTTGCTATGATTCTTTGTTGTAATTCTTTGTTACAATTCTTTGTTACAATTATTTGTTACAATTCTTTGTTACAATTCTTTGTTACAATCCTTTGTTATAATTCTTTGTTATAATTCTTTGTTATAATTTATTGTTATAATTCTTTGTCATAATTCTATGTTATAATTCTTGTAATTATTGCATATGTTACAAAGCAAGGAACAAATATAACGTTATAGGGCTTGCTATTAAATGGTAGTCACTTAAGAAAGATTTCAAATACAGCAGTCCTGCCTATATCGTGTTGCATCTGCAAATACTAGATTAATTGAAGACTCTGTATGCTTATCAATTCTCGTGAGAGAGATGATTTGCTGATAAAAAACAAAACTTTTAATTAGTGATTTAAATTCCCAATGGTTATTCTTCTTAATAAAGCCACAGGTAAAATCTCCAATCACCATGGAAGTCAATTGAGTGCCAGAAGTAACTCTTCCGGAGACTCTCCTGAATGTTCCAGAATTTATGACTTTCTAATATCAGGATACAAAATTTTCCATTTGAACAAATTTTTACCGGATTCTGAAACTCCTTTCTTACCGTACCTTTCAATACGAATTTAGTATCAAATTTCACTGCTCATTAGATTTTTCCTTGCTAGAACAGTTTTTGCGACACAGTGTAAACGACTACCAGTTCCTAACTCTCATAAACTGATACATCTGTTTGTGCTTATTAAGTGAGACATCTATCTTTGCAAATATCATCATTCTACAGTACATCTATAGATCTTTACATTGGGTAATTTTGATTATAGCTGAGGTAAATAGTGGCAAAGGCATTAATTTTTGAAGCCTATATAGGCTATCAACACAGCGAGATTCCATCTGTAGTTTGAAATACGTGAGTCATATAGATTTAGCAACAGCTATTAGAGACTCTGACAGTCAGGTAATGAATTGCATTGCAATGAGCGAATCAAATTAAAGTGGCCAGATTGGAAATAGATTGATTAAAGTATCTTAGTAAAGGCACTTTCATTGGGAAAGTTTAGAGTTTAATCCCGAAGTTGCTTGAAATGTACTTCTTCCATCCAAAGCTACAACGAAACTGCAAATCAATTTGAGGTCTTCTTGCTCAACCAGTCTTTTCGTTGACGTTTGTTGGTAACAAACCATTCTCCTTACGCATCAGAAAATTATACGACACTAAAATGGACAAACAACTGATAACGTGACAGGTTCAATTTTTCACTGTCTCACATGACAACGATCTGATATATAATTTGTGCAGTCCGGTGCAAATGGGGTCATATCAGAGATGTAAAGTAGATGTTTATGAATTGCTTGTAGTGGTTATGATGTGATGCACAGTAGTAGGCCACGTGTTTCTCGCAAGGAGTAAGATCATGGTGAGAACAAATGAAGCTGATTGACCGCAGGTATGCTCCAAACTATGATCTTTTGATGAGAAGTTAATATGAAATGTGAGAGGCTGCCGTTCGATTTCACCTTAATCCTTCTCTGCTAGGAAGATGAGCTGTTGGGGCCCCTAGCAATTTGGTCTGCCATTTCCTGGCCGTAAATTTTGTGAATCAATCTTTTCTGACTTTTCGTTTCTGTATGTCTGTCATCGAAAGTGATGATAATGAGAAGTCTATAATGTCGGTTAGATAGAAGACTGATTAAACACTGAGGGGGCGTTATTTTTCAGTAAAACGGAATAACATCATAATCAATCTCTGGATTAAGTATTTTACATAACAGATACTTTTTCAATTACGCCATCAAAAACAAGAAATGTAGGGCCTACACACCACTTTCTGTAATAAATGATAGAACTTAAATTAGGTGCTCACCTCCGCCCACAACCCAGCAAAATCCTTAGGACAAGAAGCCGTAGTAGAATAGGAACAAAAGCTGAGTTGCAATTTAAATCATTTTCAAGCGCGAAAAAATCATCTTATGGAGTATTTCATACAGGAAAAAACATTACCTCGCTTAAACATTCTAACATCCATTACCTCACTTGTTTATTATAGGTATCTCCACCAAGACACCTGAAAGTGAACTTGGTTGTAGTGTAATGGCCGTCTCGATAGAGTCAGCTTAATCCTAACTATATCGATATTGACACATACGGTATGATCCAATCTGTAGAGTGTGACTACTTCGCGAGCATTTAAGAGCACTTTGCGATTACTTGGACTTCGAAACAGGTATAATCAATGTGACGAATATGGGCTATGACATAGGCCTACTTTCTTGGTTAGAAAATCTTCAAACGGATAGGTAGGAGGTGAATCATAAGGATCAACGATCAAATATTACAAGATTTGGTGGTTATTGCCTCACGATTCGTTGACTATGACGCCTTACTATATGCTAATAAATTTCTACTTTGAATAAGTCTAATTCACCAGTATTGACGAGCAGTGGTAAGTAGCCACCGCACTAGAGGTCAGGGAAATTGTTCTATTAACCCTGAGGTTTTTCGCAGGCTTATAGGCCAAATATTTGCAGTTATTTAACTTATGTGTCCATATGTGAGCTTCCCTTTTCGGAATTTGTTATCAAATCTCACGAGTTAGCATGTCGTTACCTTCCTCTTATTATACTGAGAATCAGGTTTTATTTTTGCGGTTTTTCTGGTCAAAGAGAAGCTGTATAGTACTTTATGACGCCGAACCACGTTACCGTCTTTGTACTTGCTTTACAGTACTGTTATTCAACATTGGCTACACTTTCAGTGTTATCCAATCCTTAATATCTAAAGACTTTAGTAACAAAAATTCCTAGTATGCAAATATTGTTTTGTTTGGTAGTCAATTGCACTGATCATGGTAGAATGTTACAAAGAACTCGACACCCTAGTATGACGTAGCATGGCTGGCAAAAATGTGTCTTTTATTACGCATTCTGTAGTACATATTTCAACGCTAAGCCAAAGTTTTAGACAGAAGATGATTCGGCAAATTTCGTTTTCTTTGTTGTGCAACATGCGAGTATGAAGTCTCAGTTTCAGCTGTGGTCTGTCAACACTGAGCATTCGCCTTCCTACCACTCACTCAATCTTAAGGAGCTGTTCACTTGGCTGTCAGGTCACATTACTCTCGAGGTACTCAAAGAAGTTTGATCTCATTACTGCTATGAAAGAATCGTGTTGAGGAACATCACTCTTCATGATCTGAAAGATTCGGCTGTCATGCAGCGTAGAAAATTACAAGGGAAACAAATCAATCACAAACACACAAAAAGAGAAATCAAAGTTTCATTACTTTACACAATCTCAGAGATATTAAATACCATGAATACTTAGTGATTTGAAAGCTACTGATGGTATCGAATTAGAAGGGGACTAGCTAAGTAAAGAACTTAATACTATTACCTCTACTGGTCTCTTGAAAACAAAAGGATTATCACTCGCTCATCGCACACCGTATGTTGTCTTAGAACGGAGTGCCATGATTGGTTCAAAAGGCCTTTGATGTACCGTTGCCTTTTTCGTTCGCTATGACTTGGCTTGAGGTGATCAGGGGGTACAACGTGCTCTCAAAAACGCTAAAACTTCACTCAGAAAAATCAGATTACGATTTCCAATGCGTCATCAGCAACCAGCTGTCGGATTGAAAATGTGTCTCTATTAAGATAAGACGATTTGTATTATGTCAAGTGACTGCCGAGATCAGCGTATGTCATTTGGAACAAATGCTACGTTTTGCTATTATGTCGGTTTACCTGCATTTCTTGGAAACTGCATGTTTTCAGATTTCGAAGATGACCTATGTGTCTTGATAACTCACTTTCGTGTCGCTATTTTTCCGTTATTGATTTAAAAGGCTTAGTATGAACAAAAGCGTATACTTGGTAAAGTCTGTAAATAACAAAAGGTAACTTGAAACTTTGGCAGATATCTGTCTGATTATTTTTTTATTGTTGTTTGTTAGAGAGTAGTGCTCAAATATCTTCCCGTTACTCGGCATTGTCTTGCTTTGATTTTCGTCACTATTTTCTGCTTTTTTTAAAGTATGGTTATGTCGCATAAATTCAAACTTACGTTCAAGGCAAAATTAAAACACTATTGCCTTGATAAACTTCATTAGTAAATTATACTAGTAGACAAGACCTAGATTGATAGAAGTTACAGTAACCTAAAGAAACAATTCCGTTGAAATATGTCATAACTTTCCTTTCTATTTTTATAGCCTAGCAGCCATTTTTTGATCTTGCAGCTCTCAGCAATCATTTAGTTAGCATGTTAAAGCAATAAAAATACAAATAAAAGAATCAAATGTTTACAGAAGCAACGGTTTACAGTTACCATTTTCTGGATGTAACCACCCCTCTTAACGCTTGCAAAAGATAAAATATTTGCTCTTATGTAGCTGCTGATCGTTTTCCGAGCAAGATTGGTCCCTATTTTCTACACCTAAAGGGTTAATCATGGTAATAAAGAAAGAATTATCTTTCCAGCTGGCATTTCGACATCGGTTCGACGCCGAATCTACGTCATCTGTCTCGTTGGACCAACGTTGCTCGCTCGTTCTATATGAAAGTTGAGGCGACGTCGCACTTCAAAAGTTGAAAGGACATCGAGTTTTTTTATTCTTATATGATGTCAATTTTCCAACATAGTATTGATGTTGCTGGTACGTTGATTATGAAAGTTGAGGCGATGTAGATCTAGACGACGTCGTGCTTTTTATATTGAAACGACGTTGTTTTCCTAATGTTGAAATGACTTTAATTTACTGACGTGCTATTGACATCGTTGGTTAGTTCAAAATGAAAGTTGAGGCGACGTCGTGTTGCATAGGTTGAAAAGACATAATGTTTTCGATGTGAATATGACGCTTAGCTCATAGGGCACTCATGTTAAGGTTAGCAGGCAATTTTTAAGTTGTGAGCACAAATTTTCATTTTGATGCTTTCCATTCCTACTTATATTCTAAATTATCTTTAAATCAGACCGTCAGCTCACAATATAGAAAATGTATTGAATTCTTATCAACTGCAATCATAATGATAATACAATAAAAGGAAATGATAATTATCTACTCAAAAATCAGGTTACGAAAGTACTTCTTCTCTTCAAAAGTATGATATGTTATGATAAATTAAGAATTGCCATATTCTCCACGAAGCAAAGGGGCCGCTCGGGTATGTCCGCTCACTTTTCGGCACATTATTAATATGTTTTGAAGTGCATGTATTTACTTTTTGTTGTACTGGAGGCTTCAATCTATACTGATTTACAGAGCAACTTTACAAAAATTGAGTAATTTTGTCGTATGATGAACGTCAAAGTTTATTATCAGCAGGGGTTCAATTTAAGTTTTCTCACCGTCTATTGATGTAGTAGCCACTGATCTATAAAGAGACTGGATCGAGCTTCCCATTGTTTCTAACAGTGGTGGTTGCAAGTTCAAATCTTTTAAAAAGGGTTTAAAATTCAATCTTTTGTTTTGCAATAATTCATAGACATCTAACATATATATCTTTTTCACTCTTCTGACTTGCTATCTTCAAACCCTCTCTTCTTTATACTTTATATCTTCCATGGACTGTGGACAGTATGGTTGCCGGACGGTTGTCCTTCCATGGTTCAGTCGCATGGCGTGGAGAGGCTGGTCTCCAGAATTGCGTAGGGCTGTATGCGATGTCCACCGGTGGAATATCTGGAGCTAATGTGGCGGCTAGTGAAAAGTAAACTATGTTATCACCAGGTCACCATAGGTCAAGTGGTAGGGCATCACACCGCGAGTGCGTGGTCCTCGGGTTCGAGTCGCGGTGGTGACATTTTCACTTTTCACTGGTATCTCTTCTAACTTGAAATATATTTTTGCATAACCCCACCCCACCACAACTTCCTGTATTATTTCTACCAAAATATTGCGCAGGTCTTAAGCAATTTATTTATTGGGCTCCACTAGCTCTCTGAACAATCTTAACAGTTTTCACCCCTCCCCCCCCCGGGCACATGCTTTAGTGACCTTTAACAATAATGACAACATTGCCTATTGTTGCATTTGATTTTGATTACCTATTACATTCTCCTACCAATATTTAGGCTAATTAATGTAGGTTGAAAAGTGTTTCTACGATGAACTTTGTTAGGCGAACAGTTGTTTATGTGGAGAAACATAAGAGAAATGTTTGAGTCCAAAGTTGCATCATCAACAGTTTACCATATATCAAAGGTAGAGTGCGTGATAATGCTTTAAAACTTTATTACAATTTATGTTTATAAAACTTATTACCCCTAGCAGTTCGAGCTACGGTTGAAAAATCTATGTAATTGTGATAATGGCAGCAAAAGGAATCCAAAAATGTTTTTAAGGTAAGTGGTCTAACTGTACCAACATACTCATTAAGATTTCAATGGACACGACTTTGCCGATTCCTTGAAAATTCCATTTGCGAAAATCCCTTGTAGTTTTAATCTCAAACTTTTTTGAAAGATATAACAGGACTATCATGAAAAAGTGGGTTTTCAATGACCGGCCCTTGGCCAGTTATTATCATTTGAGGAGGAAATGATGTAGCAGACCAGTGTACATAATTTCTTCAAAGCCTTAGAGCGTTCTTTTGTAAAAGAGACCAAGTAAAATAAGACCATTGAAATTTAAAGTGAAAATGCTGCCTACAAACAAAGACATTCAGATAACGATCGACATCCTGAAGTTGTGACATTTTTTTCCTTTTCACATGTGATTCTGCTTTCTCTGACAACAACTTAAATTCCAAACCACTCTTATAATGAATATCATCAAACCAGATTCTTAGAGGTCTTTCTCTCGGTTGCAAACTTGAGGCCACTCCATGTATCGCTGGTTTGGTGGTTTCACCTGTCCCGGATATAACGCCAATAACAGCTTTCTTTCCTTAATTTTTTTGTATGATTGCTTTGTCGCTGTTTATGTGTAGTTTTCTTTACCTTGTCCCTGAAAAACTCGTTTGGTGTTTGGAGTCGCTTGAATGCAGACTCAAATTGAGCACGTTTTTCCCATTATCGTGATTATTGTCCATCTCTCATAACGTAAAGTAAAACTGAGTTGACTGCGACAACAATTGAGCTTTTTACGTCGTAGCCACCAATCTCTAAAAACACTGGATCGAGCAATCCTATTGTTTCCAAAAGCGTATAAGTGTGGTCACGAATACTTGTCCCCAGAACTTAAAATAGCGCGGGAATGTCCGCCATGCTATGTTACACTGTAAGCTTTGTTTGATGGGAACTGAAATGGCGTCCAACGACTGACCTCACTTTGAGGCGCAAGATGCTCGATCCAGTGTTTTTTACAGGCAAGTGGTCGTAGCCTGTCATTGGTAAATAATGTCATTCTTATCTTTGTCAAAATTTCTTTATTATTCTGTATGTGCGTCTGTTAGTGTGAATCCTTAGCACTTAAAGCAAGTCACTTGTTCCTACTTGTTTCAATTTACCTTGATCTCAACAGCTTCGTCTTTATATTCCCCACAAACCGTCACCTTGAACTTTTGCAAGCTGATTCCATACCACTCTTTGGACTGGTTATCTCTAATCTAGTTTCAAGGCCTGTGTCAATAATAAGGTCAATATCTTCCTAAAAATGCAGATGGCCAAAATGTAGCCTCTGCCTATTATTCCTTGTTTATTCCTTGTAAATGGTCCACCTTCCAGTAGTAGTTCAGCTGTGACTTTGTCAGTGTCAGCAGGGTATTTCCTAATTTCCTCTTTAATATTTCCTAAGAGTCTTGACTTCTCCTTCCACCTCACAGCGCAAAATATACTGTCGACACCCTTCTTCTTCGTCGAAAATCTTTAAAATGAAACTACAAAAGCCGAATTTGTCTTGCTTAAATTGCTCATTTCAACGAATTTCTCTAAAATTTACTGCCAAATGGTGCTTTCTTGATTACGTCCTTCATACAAAAGATTAGTTTCAGAAGTTGACTGTAAGAAAAATTTGAGTGCAAACTTGAAAAAATATAGCAAAATCATGTGATGACCAGGAATGACCGACGACCATGGTAAAATAGAAAGCGCATATCTCCTTACAGCTTTAATTTCAAATTTTTTCCCCGCTATTTTGATAGTAAAGGATTGCTATAAAAGAAAGCGGAATATGACACTAGCAAACCAACTCAAATTGTAAAAACAATCGGGCTTTATTTCTTTACTTTTTTCAAGAGGTAATTATCTCAGTAAATACAATTCAACGTTCTCTCTCTTAACAGCCAAGGACCGTAATGCCATGAAAACGCCTTCATAAGTTTGAATAGATACCAGAGAAATAAAAAAGTATGTCACCAATAGGATTCGAACCAGTGACCCAGGAATTCGCGTGAGCACATGTCGAAAACGCGTTCGTGTTGGAATAAGAAGGTGCCGTTCCGTTCTTAGTAAATTCATACGTTTCTCCATCACTGAGAAAAATATCTCATTGATGTCAACCTTCAATCAATAAATCTTTCCTTAGACCCCCTCTGGTGACGATGAACCTCGTACCCTAATTCCTAGAAAGAGTACTAAAGTATTTCATTAAAAGGGAAGAGGACTTACGGAAGGTTACACAACATACCCTTGTTTAAATGAATAATGCTAGTTTGACGAGGTATAGAATCTATGACCTCTGCCTTATGGATTCATTGTAAAAGAGTGATTGTCACAAACGCACTCACATACAGATTCGTATTCTGTTGTACCTTTTCTAATTACAAAGAGATACAGGTCATCATTTCGTAATGCTAAAGCTTGAGCTAAATAATTTAAATCTAATGCTACCAACCAGTTTATAATTAAACGAGGAAAACTTAAAGCTCTTTTAATGGTCAGACGACAATGTCATTAGCAATACTAAATGGTTTTTTGATACAGAGTCAATAAGGTTTTCTGCATTTGGTACCAGTAGCATTTTTAATAGGGTCACTGGTCGAGTTTACGAATCAAGTTAACTTGCAAAAATGTTTTCATCTTCGAGGCGACGCTCATCAGCGGTAGACAATGTTAGACAAGCTAAGTATTGTCAGAATTGCCCTTCAAACTGTAATGAGCGCCTCTCTCTACTTGTGGCAGTTCTTTGGGGAACTCGATAACAGCGCTCGTAGACTGTCCACAAGAGTAAATCGTGTATTCAGTTTTTCAACGATCTGTTTAATTGAGATGTATGACAGCGCTCATAGATCGCAGAGGTCTGTCACACACACATAACTTAGAATACACCGAACAAGTATTTAAATTAAACTATTACAACCAATCAAATTACTGATAAAACAGGAAGCAGAGGGTGATTGGTTAGTAAAGAATCTGAGTTGTGTTAGTTGATTTGTGTTAGCTTGCGATTGGTTAATTGTTAGTTTATACCTATGTGTCATTTCCATTACAAAATTAACCTAAAATACATAAGTAACTTGTAAAATCAAAAGACGCTCTTCCGAATGGATATGAAAAAGAAGCAATCAACTTAATGTCTGAAAATTTTGTTCTCGCTTGTTTGTTCACATGCTTAACTATACTCATATTTACTCAGATTTTAACAGCATTATATACTTTATCCTGATACCACGGAGGACATCTGTAGCAATAGAATATTTTGAGGGCTTCTATTCCAACATTTAAATCTAATGACACAAGCTCTCGTCATCGTAGGCTGTGAATTTGCCCACCTCTGAATGAATTACAATAATTTACGCCATCTTTAGGTGCAGAAGTTTAAAGAATGGTAAAAAATTAATTAAGATCAACGCTATCAAATGGATCGAGATGAAGCTCCTGTCAAGCGCTCTCCTGCAAGTGTGAAACTTATAAACAAGTGTTTACGTCCAGCACAAAGTTTTCCTTCCAAATGTAACTGACGATTCTCGTCCATTGTTAATTAAGATTATGAGAGATCACTTCGTGAAAACTGGGAAATGCTGTTGCAGAAAAATGAAATTTCACGCTTATTTCTCTAAACTTTTAAGATGAAATCGCTCTCTTCTAAATTGTATGACCCACGTTTTTACTTAGTATATTGACTTGTTTGTTCAAGGGGATAGTTATCCTACCAGAGTTACGTACCTGTGCTGTATACGCTGACCCTCAGGTAAATGCTAATAGATCAATGCAGCGTCAGTAAGTAAAGGATTGGTACGATGATTAAAAATTCGATGGATAGTGTCACCAGATTTCAAGAACTTGGTTGATAGAATAACATTCTGAGAGCTGGTCTATGCACTGAGTCTCTCTGGTGCCATATTTGTCAGTCACCTAGTGGCTATGTCAATAGTTATCATTACAAATGTTGAAGCTTAAATCGGAAGGATTTTTAGAAAAAGTAATAGACAAAGGCTTGTAACTTATTTTTTCGTTTTAGGCGGAAATCCAACAGGAAACTTGAGGAATTCTATCAGCGACTTCGATAACAGAGAAACTCATTTTAATATTGCCGAAAATTCTTAAGCAACTGTTTCTTTCGTGCGGTTGTACCTTTGTACTACCATTTACATAGAGGGGCAGAGGATCAGCGTCTCATCATAATATATTACAAGCAGAGACGTCTTCTTTTTTAACTCCCATACCTCCTGCCAAAATTTCAGGTCTCCACCGGTGTTTTAAAGAGGCCATAGAATGGTGCCATATACGCGTAAGAAACGGGGAATAGAGGGAGGGGTAGTTGGCTCTCTGGTTAAGGCTAGCCACCTTTTTGGGGGCAAATTAGGAAGTTTTATTGGCGAACTTGTTGTAAAGCTGAGGCATACTCATAGTACGAAGAATGGCGTTCTTATCTTCCAATGAACCGTTTTCCGTAGAGGGGTGGTGAAAATAATAGGAAAGGCCATTTGTCTTAGGACAGTGGTCAATATGAATGTAAAAGTAGTTATCGACGTCAGAGGAAGAAATGTTACAGCAGCAATTTCGTCCGAAAGATAAAGCTGATTTTACTATCATCTCAGCTCACTTTCGATGAAATATCAAGCTGGAAAATACGATTGTTGTCTTTACTCTACTACTATTTTTTGCAAGTCAGACTTAGATGAGTTTTGTTAAGCTCGCGAAACGAATTGCCGTCTTCCGCAATAGGTAGGGTGGAACTCATATTGTATGTCAGTTACAAAGACCATATAGGCAATCTTTCTGACAGTAGGCTTTCGATGTTAAAAATAAGAAGCGTATATGATTCCACTGCCGGGGAGCTAACACTGATTACTACTTAAAACCAAATAACGGGCGATGAATGAAAGGCCAATCCAGTAACACATGGAGGAGAACCTTTAAAGTAGACTTAAATGTTACCGTTCAGATATTGAAGCACGTAGAAAGTGGGGGAGGCGGGGTGGTTGATCGAAAAACGTGAAAAGAGTTTAACATGATCAGGACATTTTGTCAAAACAATACCCTTAGCTATGAAACGGTGATCTGGTGAATGCAACGAAAGGATCATGGAAGCTTTCTATTACTAAGATACTAGCCTTTATTGCCAGCACAATCTGCTCAACGAAACTGTGTCTCAATGCGTTAAGAAGACTGAGGACGTGCTTAAGGGGGGCAATGGAGAAAGAGGGGTGAAATACTTTCGGATTGTAGTGTGTCTAGAAAGTTTAAGACAATTATGTATAACGAGAAGGTATTGAACGGATCAAGGCAATCGTATCTCAAGAAGAAAATCGCATGTGATTTGGGAACCAGCCTGGTGTAGCATCCTCTTTAGATTGAGGTGGTGCTAAGTGATGTTCAGTTACTCATGACATTTCATTAACTTATTTTTTTTCCTAAACATTACCAAATGTTTGAAAAATACGATGAAACAAATATTGACGTTCATAATGTGTTACTTACAATGAGTACGATTCTAATGTTCCAGAGAGAACGTTGTTAAAACGAGCGCACATTTTTGGGCAAGGGAGTTTTTTTCATGAAAACGATTTTTTTACTCTTACCACTAAATATATATCCCCCGTGGGCTTATGTTGAAAGGAAGGCCTAGTATTTGTATAACTTTAAAATTTTGTAGCGGCTGAATGATGCAGTGACGAAGCAGTTATCTCTGATACAAAAATGTTATTTTATCTTACGACCAATCTGATTTCTGTTGTACTCGGGCCACCTTCTTTCTGTCAAATCACTTCCTCTTTTCAGCTAATGTTAGGATAAAGAATTTTCATACTGCTGTTTTAATACAAGAATTTAAAGACATTAATTACAAAATTGATTATCTCATGAAGATAGGGAGTTGAATTCATCCATACATCGATAGATTCGAGTTCTAAGAGTGACAAGGTGATAGATAGATTATGACACCCAAAACAACACTATCGGTGGTAGGAATGGGGCATACAGTAACCTCCATACACCTTAAACACTCAATATCTTGATCTCTGCTTTATCTCAAGAAACTCGCTCTGTCCCATAAACATTATTCACTGTTAACTAACTCTCGACATCTCGCATACCCGATACCTCAAATTTTCTCCGAGCTCCTTGGTGTTTCAGATATAGACAGATGACTCTATTTTTGTGATGCACTTAAATGTCAATATATCAAATTGTATTTTGAGTTCAAATTTGAAGCTTAGCGCTCTAAATCCTCTACCAGATTTATGCTTTTTTGCGTATCAGTGTGTATTGAGGAATGATACTAACAATACCAGCACCATCTCCTAAGAGACAAGATAATTTTCGTGACTCTTTCCATCCGCTTTCTGGACTACATTTCTCAAGCCTCTAATCCAATATGAAACTGTAAGACCACTGAAGAAAAACATACCAACCCGATTCGTTTCTGTATTATTAAAATTGCCATAACTTGGTGCATTTCTATGGCTTGACAGTGGTAACAAATCGGTGAATCAAATAACCAATGTTCTAAGTTGCACTTGTAAAAATTATCCAGCTAAATCCTGGAATTTGGGTTAAGGCAGACATCTTTCAGTTCGTAATCAATATGTACAGTAGTGAGGGGATTCAACTTCGTCACGCATAAATCTGAATTGGTACCTATATCTTTTACCATTCTTGACTAACAAATATATATTTGCTAGCTATGATCTTGTCTTCTGGTAAATGTGATTTGGAAAAATTCCTCGGATGTGTCTTATATACGTTCCGCAAAAGACAACCAAATCATTTATTTCTAATCGACGTAAACATTATACTTTTTCATCTCATTTTTACTTGTATTTCTGTACTTCCAAATAAAAAATAGTTTATAATTTATGACTGAATAGCGTACCTGTAACTATTAATGCAGCCACTGTTTTTGTCCTATCTTAATAATCAAGAGTATCCAAAGGAAAAGACAGTTAAGTGATTAGACAAGCTATTTAAACAAAGAAGATTCGCACATGACGGAGATTTAATTATACCCTGCATAAATTGAAATCTCCTCCCGTCAAATTTCCACGCCCAACACACACACACACACACACGCACACACGCACACATACACATGCACATACACATACACACACATACACACACACACACACATACACATACACATACACATACACATACACACACACATACACACACACACACACACATTCACACACACACACACACATACACATACACATATACATACACATACACATACACATACACATACACATACACATACACATACACATACACATACACA
>JAAAKL020009756.1:0-14863 GCA_010016065.2 Carybdea cf. marsupialis auct. non (Linnaeus, 1758)
ATTTTGAAATGCGTTGATTATCTCGTTGTAAACTTTAAGTGCAGATTGCCTACCTATTGCTATATCAACTCCTATCGCCTTGTTTAGCATCACTATAGCTACAATTTCTCGGATATCAGGAGATGGGTCAGACTTGAATTTGTTGCTCATTTCTGTGTTAATTTCAATTGATTTCTTGTGATCTCCAATCTTGTTACATAGTCGGGCCTGATTGAGCATTGCATGGGCTACTTGCTGGCGTACTTCAAAAGAAGAGTCATTAGAATAATGAATTACTAATTCATTATATAGAATGTAAGCTTGGTGGATGTTAGTTCGACTTTCTATAAGAGCATTATTGAACATGGCAATTGCAACACATGAACGTATACTGATTGAATCGTGATTTTTATATTTTAAATGTACCATTCCTTATAATATGGTTTCTAGAGATATGTAATTGGTTACTAGCCGAAATGAGTAAGCTAAAAAATATTGTGGCCAAAAGTATGATTTTGGGCGCAAAAAAGTATCACAGCAATGAGCCATCGCCTTCTCAGTACTTCATGTATTACCACAGGGAGCCAGTACTTTCTCAGTTACTTCACCCTAGCGTAACACATCAGAGGACAAATATATTGAATACTTGACTTAATTGCCTAGCTCTCTATGGCAAGGTCCTTTGCTCTCTTTTCAGCAGTGAGAACAGGGATCCTCAAATCTGCCCGTATTTGGTCTACCCAACGAAATATTAAAGTGTACCTCGCGTGGTCAGAAATTTTTTGGTATTTTGTTTATTGTACTGACCTGGAAAACCTCCGTCTATACTTTTTGACGTACGAGTGTACTTGAAGTAAAACCGTGTAAAAGAGCTGAAAAGTGCATTGCTAGCCGCCGACATGTTTGCCTCGTATTGAATTTTTCAGCATCAACAACTGAACTTCGCTGTTCCGTATGACGTCAATTTTATTCCTTATGACGTGCTAAATTGCCTCGTTCCGGAAAACGTTCGGTTAAGAATCACGTATAACTACGAAAACTGTACGTGAGATCAAAAGAAACGTGCAGTTCGATTCCTTGAAACAAAATGAACAAAATATAACAATAATTCTGAACACTGGAGGTACATTGTAAATATCTTAGTATTAAGTAGTGGGCGCCTTGACGATGATTTATCCAAATATACTACGAGCGCACGGAAGTACCAAGTTAACAGATTTGATCAGAAGTGTAACGATTATAGTCTCGTGCATTTTTGGACACTTAAAGTTCGGGATGTAAACTTTTTCATAGGACTTGTACTTGGTAGAGACTTTGCCTTGACTTACGAACGTCAGTAACTGTTCTTACTTGCTGTAAGTGGCAGTTGTTGAGGACGGAAATGATTGGGTCATAGCTGTTGGTGGCTTTTAGATTGTGGGAGAAAGTCGTTTATCAAGCAGGCGTAGAAATTTTCTATCTACTCAATGACTCCTGATCTTTACTTGCAGTTATTCCACGCAACACGTAATGTATGAACTTGTTTTATAGCATCAACTGATAGTTTCGGATACAAAAGCAACACATTGCCGAAGTCGCCAGGCACCTTTGATCGCTCCTTCGGGGATTCAATAAAACTGACAGAGATTCGCCGCGTCATTGCTGAGGTAAGTGAAGGGAATAGTGATATAACCCTGATTTTTTTATTTTGTTTCATGATTGATGCCAACTCGTTTTTTCATTATTGCACATAATGAAGTGCAGACAAGCGCTTTAAATATAGAAATTACTGATTGCGTCACTGAATGCCTCAACCTTAGACCCCGTTTGCTCGTGAAAACGCTGGGAACGGAAGTAGTTCGTTGCGATATGAACACGAGGCTTCAAAATATGAAAAAGAAGCCATTAATATATGTTGATTCGCGCAAAATTGCTTATATTTATTTGAAAGATTAAACGCCGTTTGATCATATCACTGGGTCGAGTACGGAATAATGACGTCATCATTTTAATTAAAATCACAGCATCGGCAAAAGATTTTGCACGCACTAATGAAATAGTTTGCGTAAAAATAGTTTGGCTATGTCGTTCAGTTTTTATGTTTTCTATCATGAGCATATGTCGACATTAATAAAGTAATTAACCGCTATCCCTATGAGTCCTTGTTTCTTTTATTGCCATAGAATAAACATTGTCTTCTCGAAGTGACACCCGAGGGCATTGAGATGTTGATGTACGCTCAATTATGTCCCATCGTGATCTTGTTGAAGACTGTTTCGAAGTCAGCTGTAAAGTAAGTACCATAGTTGATGCCCTTTCTGTCATTCCATTTTTGTATCCAATTCCATTTTTGTATCCAATTCCATTTTTGTATCCAATTCCATTTTTGTATCCAACTCCATTTTGTATCCAACTCCATTTTAGGAAAATAACTTTCATAAATTCAAAGAAGCCCTAAAACATTTATCTGTTTCAATTTTTGATATTGGGACCTTTTTAGTACAATTTATTGCTGTAATGTGTAAATTTTGAATTGCTTTTATTACTCGTCTTTTAATTGCTTTTATTACTCGTCTTTTAATTGCTTTTATTACTCGTCTTTTAATTGCTTTAACAGTTATTTTATTCGCGTGAGTTTCGAATCTGTAATTTTTACAGGACGTCCAGGATAACAGTATTTGTATGTATATACAATTCGACTTAGAAAAAATCCTGTTAAAACAATCGAAATAATAATAATTTTAGTATCGAAATCGATTTTTATATCCAGTTACTTTCAGGTCTCAAATATTAGTCATTCCATTTTTATATCCAGTTCCATTTTTTGTGTCCAGTTCCATTTTTACATCCAGTTCCATTTTTTGTGTCCAGTTCCATTTTTTATATCCAGTTCCATTTTTTTGTTTCCAGTACTCTCAGGTCTGGTTAAATGTTAGTTGGGGGAGCGGTGGCGGGGGTGGGAGAATCTAGGGACTTCCAAAACCTTTATAAAATCATGTTGGTTAGTTGTTAGTTGTTGACAGTATTTCTGAGAAGCCAGTGTTCAGCGTTCTAGTTTACCAACAAAATGCATTAACTGCACTGTATTCAAGTTACTATTCTTTATTATTTTATGAACAATAGGTTGGCCTTTACACCATGAGTAGGCACGTGGCATTTTTTGAGGGGAGGGGGTGGGGTGCGACGGCAAGCTTAACCTATCAGTAGTGTGTGACAAACAGCTGTCTTTTGTTCAGGTTTTGAGTATCGTTTTTTTTTGCAAATAGGTCGCCACACATGTTTCTCAAGAAATTTAATAAATGCACGACATTCTGTTTCTACAGGTAACCCTATCAAATCCTAGGGAATGACGTTAAACTTAAGACTGTAACTTGCTTGCATAAAATCACTTTACGATGATACTACGGGCAAGAAAGTCGTTCCGTGGAAACTGTACTTCGAACATGAGTATGACCCCCTGGCCAATATGTGGGGGATGCGGCTTCTGAGGGATCTTCGTGTTAACTGATAGGGAGGTTTTATTTTGCGGGGGCTTATATTGGGGATGCTACCTATTCCAGATTAGCGCGGCAGTGAAGATGTTGTAATGACTGAAGGTAGACATCAGTGTTGTAAAATCTCGAAGGTGAAAAATCGTGGGACCACGGGGAATCCAACCCACGGTCTCCGCGTTGCGCAACACGACGCTTTTCCATTAAGCTACGGTCCCATACCAACGAGGATGAGAAATGTGGGATGTCTATTGTTTAGATATTACGTCACTACAATGTAAAGGGTATTGAACAATACAATATCTTCATCCCGGTACGTTATTTCTACAGAGACATGAGACAGTCGTTGGTTGGTGAACTTATTCGAAGCCCAACTGGAGTGATCAACATTGACGGTGACCCGTTACTATGGAAACAAGTCAGGAAGGTTTATTCAATGACGAAAAAGCTAGAGGAACTGCACCCTCATGTTTTTACAGGTAAATTCTTTCAATATATTATTTGCTTAGTTGAGATAACAGTCACCTCGGAATACATCAGGGCTTCTATCTTACACTCGTTTTGGATTCATATAAAGTAAGACCGTGTTAATGAGAGAGAGCTGTACATCAGGGCTTCTATCTATGTTAACTGATACTATCGTGGAATCTGGCGTGATTTTAGTCACCTCGGAATACATCAGAGCTTCTATCTTCCACTCGTTTTGGATTCATGTGAAGTAAGACAGTGTTAATGACAGAGGTTTACATCAGAGCTTCTATCTATGCTAACTGATACTATCGTGGAATCTGGCGTTATTTTAGTCACATAGGTGTGCATCTGAGCCTCGATCTTGCACTTGTGATGCAAACATTTCGTACTGATTCAGTGGATGACATGTTATTAGTCACTGAGGTGTACACTATGGTTGCAATCGTGCCCTTCTTATTTCGTTAATATTTTTGCACGGACGACATTTTTCTAGTTACCGAAATGTACAGTGGAGCTTTTATCTTTCACTTGTTATGCGTAAGGCTAATACTAAGTCACCCAGGTGTGCAAGAGGGCTTCTGTCATGTACTTGTTTTGTTTCTTATTAATACGTATTCACAGTACGATGCAGTGTTAAGTACGGAGTTATACGTTAGTTTCTATTTGTCGAGGTGTACCTCAAGGGTTTTTTCTTGCATTGTTTGTTTATTGACACATGAGTTAAATACGAAATAGTTCCGTGCTCTTTCAATGCCTTTATATGGCTTGTATTTACGATCTTTGGACATGCAAACTTTTGATATAATGTTGTTTGTTCCGATTGCAGCAAAAATTAACACCCACATTGCTGGTGCAAGTAGCGTTGGTAGAGAGTGGTATTACAAGCTAAAAGAAATAATTTTCAAGCAACAAGCAGAGGCTGCATGGATGCCGGAAGAAAAGGTAGAAATGGTGGAAATTTGTACTTTATCAAGTATTAATTTGCATTCAATGTGCTTAATATTGAATAGAAGTTGAAAATTGTCAGCCCAAAAAAAAAAAATGTTAAAGCAAAATGGTTTTTAGCGACAGGTTTTTTTACCGACATGATCTGCTGTGTCATCTCGGGATTTCTCCCTGTCCTCTGATTTTAAATTCTGATTTCATGAGGTGAAAGTAAGGTGCAAGCAGTTTTTCTATGCCATTTGTACTGATCTCACTGTGACTCTGTGTGCTGATCTTTTACCATTCAAGTGCGGGTTTTTGAAGCATGTATTTACTGATCTCGGTAAGTGAGTAACTTTACGGGAAATTCTTTTTTTGTAGTATTTTTACTGTACATATCCAGCACAGCCGATAAGCGGTACACAACCATATACCCTTCACCACTGTAACGTGCTTCATCATGTACCGCACACCATCACGTACCCCGTACCATCACGTACCCCGTACCATCACGTACCCCTTACTATCACGTGCCCCTTACTATCACGTGCCCGGTACCATCACGTACCCTGTACCATCACGTACCCTGTACCATCACGTGCCCCATACCATCACGTACCCCGCACCATCACGTACCCTGCACCGCAATAAAGATGTAAAAGGGTATACAGTAGACACCTATTCGTGTAGGTGAGATCCCCCACCACTGTTAGTAATTTCCTGCGATCTTGATGAAAAGATATATTAAAGGGTTAAAATCGTTGTAGAAATGTGTCCAAAGATTGATCTTGCTTCATTTTGGTGTGTATAACTTGACATCCATGTTCCTGTTGTGTTGTGTTTTAGCCTGAGGAAACAATCATGGACGATATGGTCTTCCGTCCACCTAACTACATGTCATATGTCTCAGGAGGAGAAAGTGACACCGAAGGAGAAAGCACAAAGTCCGAGTCTCCCGCACTTCGTCGTAGAGCATTCGAGGATAGGTAAGCCACCCCAATTTGCTCCCGATAGCCTAAAGGAAGAGGCATTATTTCTATGTGCCCAACTAATCTTTTATTCATCTGTTAGCCAGTTTGGTGGTTTGCAAGTCTAACTGTTTATTTAAGGGAGGTACATTGTTGGGCGCCTTGCGCGTCCATGGCCTTTGATTTAGATTTCTTGTAGTCCAAATTGACAGGCTTCTTTTGTACGTTCCAACCACCTTGTATTTATTCGTTATCCAGTTTTGGTGCTTGAATGATGTACTTATTTAAGTACTTATTTGAGGTAGTTTCAGTGTCGACCTACTGTTCAGCAAGGGACCAAGGGATACATACAACTGAGAAATGCCTTTTGCCTCATGCCTGGTAGTTGACATTAGCGAGCATTTCTTATGGATGCCCTACCTTTTCTTCTTTGAGCTCTGTTCAGCTCCGTTATTTTCTTCACTAAGCACAGTGCAGATCAGTTCTGTTCTTCACTCAGCTCCCTGAAGCTCAGTAATGTTCTTTCTGCTCAATTCAGCTCAGTTCTGTTCTTCCTGTCCTTTCTGCTCACTTCAGCTCAGTTCTGTTCTTCCTGTCCTTTCTGCTCACTTCATCTCAGTTCTGTTCTTCCTGTCCTTTCTGCTCACTTCATCTCAGTTATGTTCTTTCTGCACAATTCAGTTCAGTTCAGTTCAGTTCAGTTCAGTTCAGTTCATCTTAGTGCATCTCATGTCATTTCAATTCGATTCTACTTATATTAGATATTTTGTGTCGCTGTATTTCTCTTTATATCATTGGATGGACTTTTGTAGCCTTCCTTTCATTTCATTTATTCATTTTTATTTTGTTTTGTACCCATACTGATTCTTTATTGTATCAATGCGGCCTCGAAATAGGTATTAGTCGGGGCTATTTTAGTGGCATAATAGTATCTGATTGACAAAGTTGTCTACTTCACTCCCTTTTAGTCAAACTGAGTCGCCACCAAGAACCCCGGTAGTGGAGCCCCCTCCATATCGTCCACCACTTCGTCAGGAACCATCCCCTGCTCCACCACCAGTACAAGAGCCAGCGCCAGTGGTAGAGGCAGTACCAGTGGCACGAGAAGTTATAGCAGTTGAGTCACAACCACCGGAGCCCGAAAGTCACGCGGTGAGTCGAACGGTCACGGAGTCCATCACCGTGACAACAGAGGAAACTGTGCAGTACGTGGCCCCAGAGGAAGGACCGGACGATACTACCGGTTTTGTGTATGGACAAGGGCCTGAAAGTGTTGAAGATGTACCTGCTCTACAGGATCCAAGTGTGCCATTGCCAGAAGTGTTACCAGATGAGGAGATAGACAGGAAAAAGCCGGGTTCAGTCAAGTAAGTAACAGTGATTGCGTTTATACAGAAGAAGAACGTTTCGGAAGTTGCGATAGCCTACTAGACGGTTTTTACAGTTTTGTTTCTGAAGTGATGGTAGAAGTGTCTTAAAAGTTACGTGATCACGGTCGGAAAATTTGTTGTAACATGCTTTATCGTTGCCTGTTGCATACCGCCGTTTATTGAATTATACATGGAAACTAGGTATGAGCATTCACTTGAAACATGCCAAAGGGTTTCCTTAATAATATCGAAATAGTAATGAAAATAGGCGTCATAAGTTATCCCTAAGATGCAACAAATAGCAACAATGTGCAACGAACAACAACAATATGCAACAAACAACAACAATGTGCGACAAACAACAATAATGTACAACAAATAACAACAATGTGCAACAAACAACAATAATGTGCAACAAACAACAGTAATATGCAACAAACAACAATAATATGCAACAAACAACAAGATGCAACGAACGACAAGATGCAACGAACAACACGATGCAACAAACGACAAGATGCAACTGACAATAAGATGCGGCAAGCAACAAGAAGATGCAACAAGCAACAACAAGATGCAACAAACAACGACAAGATGTAGTAAGCAACAAAAAGATGCAACATATCTTCGGGAAGGGTTTGTTTATGACATAAGCGAAGCACAACCAGTCGTTTCGTATTGTTTTTTAACAATTAAACGACTATAGAGTACAACTTTATTGCGCCTATTTATCGTAGCGGAAGGGTAACCTGTATAATCATTCACGACAGAGGATGCAGGATGATTTTTATTTTTTTATTGTTTCTTATCAATAAACAACTGTAGAGAGCAACTTTACTGCGCCTTTTTATCTTAACTGAGGGGTAACCTCTATAATCGTTCACGAAAGAGTACGGAGGATGATTTTTGTTTTTTAATTGTTTCTTAACAGTAAACAACTATAGAGAGCAACTTTACTGTAACTGTTTATCGTAACTGAGGGGTAACCTGTATAATCATTCACGACAGAGCGCGCAGGATGATTCTTGATTTTATTGTTTCTTAACAGTAAACAACTATAAAGAGCAACTTTACTGCAACTGTTTATCGTAACTGAAGGGTAGCCTGTATAATCGTGCACAACAGAGCACGCAGGATTTTTTTGGATAACGCAAAAATACAAAATTAAAGCTAACTTTATTAGAGCCGTGTTGCCATTTCAGGCTATCATGTGAATTATCAAAGTACAGTATGTTCCTTTAGGTGCTCAGACGGCGCTTCATTGCGTCGGAATTTCTGATGCCACTATAAGTCAGGTATCACCTTTAGTGGTATTATAGTATTACCCTCATGGTTTTGGTTGTCATGTACTACATCTATTGATTCTCTGTTTATAGGGTTTATCCGTCGCAGTACTCAGCCAGGGACGCGCGTCAATCACTGAAGAGAACCGAGGTTCAACGCGTCAAAACACCATCGGAATCAGAGGACTACGAGCTCCAGCTGAAGAGACAAGCCGAGGCGTTGCGTAGAGTACCAGATGACGATGACCCAACCTTGAGAGACTTTGATGAGAGAGCAGGCGTGAAGGTTGGTATAGCCTTCCAGGGTTAATTTTTTTTGATGATTCAAGTTATTGCCGGGAGATCTCCAACTACTTGCTATGCGGTGCATTCATGAGTCGCATAGGGACGATGCGAGGCTTTTATTCTTATGTAGCTATGACGTAGGATGCTGAAGGAGTTAACTATCTGCTAAGTTGTATAGTTTAGGTAAGTGATTCTCAATGCCAGGATCTATGGGGCGTCGGGATCGCTCAGGACTTTGAAAGGGCTGTTTTAGAAGATAGAGTGGTAGTATTTGGGTCACAGATCAGGAGTAATCTTTTGATTTGGTGTTATAAAATTTGTTTTTGGTTTAAAAAAAGCGTATTCATTGCGTTATATAACTTTCTTACCTTAGCTCATCGATGCCAAGCCCAGGGCATACAATTTTTTTATATGAATTGAAGGGGGCACTCATGGTATGTCTTGATAGCCGAGGGCATAATGAGCCAAGAGCATAATGAGCCAAGGGCATAATGAGCCCAGGGCATAATGAGCCAAGGGCATAATGAGCCAAGGGCATAATGAGCCAAGGGCATCATGAGCCAAGGGCATAATGAGCCAAGGGCATAATGAGCCAAGGGCATAATGAGCCAAGGGCATAGTGAGCCAAGGGCATTATGCCAAGGGGTGGGGTTGAAGGCACCTACCTACATTAGAGTTTTTGGAACATGGTCGAACCGTTGATTCGTCTACCTGAAGCACACTCGATGTGAAAGCATCATGGAACGCTATTTTGTATTGATAATATCAATACTGAGCACGTGTTGTCTCATCGAACTACGGCAGAGGATCTAGTAGGGGATCAAATGGATCCCTTTCTGTTCGTTAGGGTAACGTCATAGCAGCAAAACTCGCAGAAGTCATCGCGTATCGTTTCGGACATGTTTTGCAGAATACAAACAATTACCAGCACCTTTGCTGTGATGCTGCAACTTTAAAACATCTTGTATGTGGAAGGCCTCGACTAAATCTGTTTTTTGTCAGTCGCAAATTGACGTGACAAGCATCCCATTTACAACACAAAAGCTGGAGAAGGTTTGACGAATTATAGCTCTGTTTATATGATCTTCCTAACATGTGTAGTGTACCCTTTCAATGCCCCCTTTCTCATTCAAGATTTGTCACTTACAGGCTTCTCTTCAGAATTCAGTTCGATATTCATCTCTCCCGCGTTATACCTTTCTGAGAAGAGAGATTGAGATGACAAGTTACAATTTTGCTACTGAATGAAGTATACTATAGGACATAAAAAGAATGACATAGTTAGTTTACACAGCCCATTCAAATATTGACAGCCAATTATCGATTACATGGTACGATAAACATTAGAAAGTCAACCCAACAAAACAAAGTAAGCAAATAGCTATGGTGTTATTAATTATTATTAATGCTATCACCGGGTCACCATTGCCCACTTGGTATAGCAGCTCGCCACTTATGCTTGGGTCCTGAGTTTGAATCCCATTCGTGACATTTTTGTTTTCTCTAGTGTCTTTTCTACCCAGATGTTATTAATAGTAATAATAATCATAATCATAATAATGTTATTTATGCTATCACTGGGTCACCATTGCCCAGTTGGTATAATGCGTCCCGGGTTCGAGTCCCATTCGTGACATTTTCATTTTCTTTAGTGTCTTTTCTACCCAGATGTTATTGATAGTAATAATAATCATAATCATAATAATGTTATGTATGCTATCACTGGGTCACCATTGCCCAGTTGGTATAATGCGTCCCGGGTTCGAGTCCCATTCGTGACATTTTCAGTTTCTTTAGTGTCTTTTCTACCCAGATGTTATTAATAGTAATAATAATCATAATCATAATAATGTTATGTATGCTATCACTGGGTCACCATTGCCCAGTTGATATAATGCGTCCCGGGTTCGAGTCCCATTCTAACATTTTCATTTTCTCTGGTGTCTTTTCTATTCAGATGTTATTAATATTGTTTCAGTTAATTTTGCTTCTCACAATCTCCCTGTTTATACTTCTCCAATAATTTCCACCTGTAATTGTACGCGTATGGAGATAACAGTAGTAACTTTCTTTCTTTGTTAACCAGGTTTCGGAGATCTTTAAAGCAGATAATACACCAGTGCCACCAGCTACTATAACTCCCGTTGATGTAGCCCCAGTAGAGTCCGCACCCCCTGTTTCAGCATCGCCAGTCCCGGCACGTGTGGCTTCTGCATCTCCAAAATTACGCGGTGCTTCTCCTGTGGAAGCCCCTCCAATGCGGCCCCCAGCGCCACGTAATTACATTGTTGATGTGCGCAAGAATGGAAGCGGAAAAGAAATGGTTGCGCAAAGCACTTACTTCCAGCCAAGTCGGGGAGAAGTGGAGAGAATCAATCTGAGACAACCGTCGCCCGTCGCAGAACCAATCAAGGCAACTACGCAGGAAGATGTAGAGGCAGCACTGGACGATCTGATGGACATTGCCATGGCACCGCAAGCGCCTAAATCCTCCAAGACGCGCCCGGCAGAGCAATATCCCCCACCTCCACCAAGACAATCACGCCCACCGCCACCACGAGAGAATTACCCACCCCCACCCCAGCGTGAATCACGCCCACCTCCACCCAGCTACAACTATCAACCAACGTCAAGGGAATCTCGCCCACCTCCGCCCCAAGACTATGCTCCATCACGAAGAAACTTAGGAAGAGAAGATTATCCTCCACCCCCAAGAGACCCACGCCCACCATCACCATCAGATTACCCACCACCCACAAGAGGTGTCAGACAGCCATCACCAAATGACTATCCACCTCCGCCAAGAGAAGAGAGAATTCCACCACCGGTTGCTAGGAAACCAGTGAATCGTGGACCAAGAGAAGAAGAACGACCGCCACCGAGAACGTCGTCACGTGATTATCGACCAGGCCCGCCGAGTTATGGCGAGCGTTCGCCTCAGATTACGCGACGAGATGAGCCGAGGAGGGATTATCCGCCAAGGAAGTGAGTTGATCAACGTAATATTTGCGTTATTGATTTCTTTTTAGGTTGCCGTCGATTTGCTACGTCAGATGTCAATTTTTGTCTGTAGATATAAAGTGTATTATAGTAATCGTGAAATGAATACTCTTCATTAGATTTACCTTCTAGATTTGGATATTTGTATGTGAATATTTGTTATAGTGAGACGAGGGGGTTTCACTACACTTTATTTTTTTGTTCTTTTTAATGACCTGAGGTATCAATTTTCTTGCAGTGACGTATACGACGATGAACCGAAAGTCATCGCTACTGCTCGAGGCATTTTCGATCATCGCGGAGGTCTGCTCGAGTCAACTGAGACAGGTGTAAGCATTTACATCCCGGCTGGAGCCCTACCCGAGGGAAGGAAACAAGAGGTCTATTTCAAAGTATGTCAGGATAGCAAATACATGCCCCCATTGGATAGTGATGGTGGTAAGGTCTATTTTTATGTATTATAACCATTACTCAATATTTGCAAATATTTTGGAGACTGAGAATGTTAAACTGTTAATTTATATTTTAATCTGGTGATCAATGGAGATGGATGTCTCCTGACAGCTACAGGTTAGTTTTCAAACTAGTTTTTGATGACAAAGGTTAAAACGAACTTTATTTCGTGGACGTCAGCAGTGTTATCCTCGACTAACTTAGTGATTGGCCGTTGAAACTTTCCAAACACCCTCATGATTCCCAAACAAAGCCATCTTCCATTTTTGCATAGAACTGTTCAAGCTTTGATAAATTTATATACACACACTTCACTATAATCAGGACGATTATCTCAACATACGAGAGTGCTCGATGCATAAATGCAGAGCAGTATAGAAAGAGATACTAAAGGAAGAGATTTGGAAATGTCCAATCTTTCTATATATATATATATATATGTATGTATTATATTATGTACGGTATATTTATATTTAGAGAAGGATATGTTGAGAAGCCGATCTGTTTACATAAACTGTAGCCTCTTTCCTGGTGTGCAAACGATGCAACGGTGCTGTAGAAGATACCCCTTCTGTATGTCAAGTCAATGTTACGCTGGTTAATAGTTAATGTGTTCAAATGGGTAAACCACGTTAACACATTCGATCTCTTAGTTGATTCCCATTCGCTTGCAATGCTCACTTTATATCCAACTATACGACTCACTCTCCAATACATAAATACCCTTAGATTTTTCGAGGCGCATTTTTGCGGGCAATATGTTGTCAGTTAAGATCAGAGTATCCGTGGCCCGATGTCAAATGTAGCGATTTCGGACGACAAGAACTGTGATCAAATTAATCTCCCAGCCAGCTGAACGTATCAACTCTTACGTTTTCGAACTCACTTTATTTCCGCAAAGTCTATAACTCACAAGATTTTCTGGACACCAAAGTTAGTCATTTTGTATCCAGCAAACATTGAAATTTAGGGAATATGACATGGAAGCAACACAGAAGCGAAGAGGTTGAGATCGGCCTTTCTCGCCCGCCAGTAGCAACACGGGAGCAAAGATGTTGAGATCGGCTTTCTCTCGCCCACCAGCAGCAACACGGAAGTAAAGATGTTGAGATCGACCCTCTCTCGCCCGCCAGTAGCAACACGGGAGCAAAGATGTTGAGATCGGCCTTCTCTCACCCGCCAGTAGCAAGCGTGTGCACATGCTCTCTTCAACAAATCTGTCCGCTGTAGGTTTTAAGATATTCTCTCATATAAACCCTTTTTCTCTTAATGATTTTATCGCTAGGAGAAACGTTGTTAAGCCCCCTCGTCATGTGTGGACCACATGGTCTGAAATTCAAAAAGCCGATAGAACTACGATTACCGCACAAAGGAAATTCGAGCGATCAGATGACCTTCTCCCTCAAATCCTCGGACAGTCCGATAGGTAAGTTTGTGGCTTCGTTGGAGGCTATATTGCACTGATTTCTTGATTACCGTAGGTCGAGAGCAGCCGTAACAATTAGCGACTGTTTGACGCTGCTCCATTTTCTTCCCGTTTTATATTATTCATGTTTGCCCATAATTATCGTTAGAATATTTTCCAGCCTATTACAGTTCGGATGCTTATTAAGGCGATGTACCCGAGTTATTAGTCACGCGGACATCGGAACCACGTCGTCCACAGGCGATTGACGTACGACCGCACCACGGAAATGGCAGCGTTTAGATGACATCATTATCTAAGGTCCTCTGACGCCACGGGCGTTGTGTTATGGCTCCTTGTCAATGATTCAATGAAGCAGAGGCCTCGGATATAGAACGCGTAGTAGACCAGTGGATGCCATATATGTTCAATGTTATTTTCCTGTTGATTCACTTTGCTTCAAATAGCCTTAAAATTGGGTTCAAAAGGGTGGGGAGGGGTGTCTCAGAAGGCGTAGGAGCAGAATGGAGTATGAGCTTCATGGCTCGCCGTCCTAGGTTTACTTTCCAGACAAGAGCACGTTTTATTCCAGCACGTCCACTGAGGCCGATAGCCACCGCCTGTTAATGCAAACTAAAGGGGCTTTCTTGGTGGGTTCAGGGAGCGCCCCTTTATATATCAATTATCCTGGGTTTTTTCTCTGTATTGAGGCTGGTTTTACCATTTGCTCACTGCATATTAAGGAACGTGTGTAAAGAGACCACCAGTTTACAGGGGGCGGGGGATGTGTAGCGAGGCAATACATGACTAAAACAGACTGAAGCTTTACAGCCATGGTTTACAATCTTTGCAGTCTGATCACATCTTAATCTTAAACTTGTTTGTTTTGCGTCCGCAGTCGGTCATCCTGGACAACTCCGCAACGTGCAGCTGGGAGGAAGAGATTTAGATGCCAGTAGAGCATATCAAGTGACGGACGACACTGTCTCGGTATTAGTGGATCACTTTTAGTTAATCAGGTAAGATGTCAACCGTCATCTTATGCGGTGGGAAAGTGTGACGTCACGATTTTGAACATTTTTGAATTAAGGGTGAAAGTGAGGCCCTTTCCCAACACGGAAATATCAGGTTTCAAAGTTTTGAATCTCTCTAACAAAACCCTATTGTTTAATGCTGGCTTAAGGAACCAAGGAATATTAACTGAGTTTTGACCAGAGATTTTTGAGATTTAAACGCCTCTAGTTTAAACACTATA
>JAAAKL020009757.1:0-14862 GCA_010016065.2 Carybdea cf. marsupialis auct. non (Linnaeus, 1758)
TTTCTGGATACTAATTTTAGAATGATTTCCAGAAAATGATGAGTATTAACCGCCCTCCTTCGAAATTTTTGAAATCTCAACCGCCCCCCCTCTCCCAGAGGGCCAGCTTCGTGAGTGAATCAATTGGTTTATTTGAAATGTTTCATTGCTGACGTGATTCCCTGTAAAATACAACAAGATTCAAGAGCTCCTATGAATCACTGCTCTATATTCATATTATAAGGATGGCACTTATAAGATAGGTGTTCAAGTAAAAACAATCTTACAATTAATCACTATTTATTTTCTGGTCGATCTTAGTACATCAGGTATGTCTGGTAAAAGATTAAGGTGACGTAGGATTTTCTTATTCCTGTGCAAAGCTAGACAATTTAAAAGACTGTACTCAAGGTTCCAAAGTTGGCCAATAGTAGATCTAATTGCTTTTTTATGGGAAAGGACTATAAAAACGAGTCTGCAGTGGTATGGTTTAAGATCGTAGTTGCTTTGAATAAGGAACCCCGAACAGTTTCCTAAAGAATGCCCACGCACATTTAAGGAGACATTGCAAATGCGAGGGTCTAACATGGAAGCTTCTTGGGCTGTGCAATGACGATCAATTATGTGATACATTGTTATATGCAGTTTACTAATAATTGAAAGAAAGTGAATGTATAAGAAGGTATTAATTGATAAACAGTGAAATCAGTGCTAGGATTCTTAACTTATTCCAAGAAAATATCCCTTTTCGTGACAAAGGGTCTGTTCTAATTCTAGAGCTTTTTTATCACTTTTGTAGACATAAGAGATTTAGGGAGAAGGTGTATATTTTTATAAATTAAAAAGGCTGAATATACATCAATATTGTCAGCACTGGGTTGAGAAAAACAGAATAGCATTGCTTGCTGTCATGATGTCTATTCCAAAACCACAATACAATACCTCGAAAGTTGTTTTAGTCTAATATACTTAACACAGTGCCGCAATAAAATTTTTATCACTAGACTTAGGGCCCACCTGATTGTGTTTCTTACATCAATCATGAATTCGATCTACTTATTGAAGAGCCAATGTGATAACGATAAAAAAAGACCAAAATGAGAAACATAAACCCTATCTTAAACAATAAATGGATGGTGTAATATTTTTAAACATACAACATTTCAATGGAAATATGACAAAAAGGAGGAAACTTGCCCTCGATAGGAAAACATGATACGGGAAATCGATAGTCGTTTTATTTTTCCCTTTCGGCTGTACAGAAATGACATCTAATCGCTTCGAATGATACAAACAGTTAGAAGAGCCTTGGCTCTACTAGATGTTACCATAAACATTGAGTTGATATGATCTTACTTCACAAGAGAAAATTTTGATAGAACGACAAAATTGGATCTTGTATCCATTCCGATATTTTGTTATTACGAATTATGGTGTTCTGCGACATTGTAATATGTTTTATTTAATAAGTGGACTCTAAACTCTGGTATTCTAGTTTTAAACTCAATCACGTATGAGTTTCATTCATTGGTCGATAGACTTCTTAAATGTCTGAAGTACACTTTTTTTATCCCTACCTATGCTTGAAAGCCTCTATTAATATAAAAGTCAAACAAGTACTCAAAAGTCAGGGGGTAACCTGATGCTACTCCTAAGAACAATAAGATCTGAGTCGGAGATACCACGAGATCGTTTTCGCTGAGCTTGACCTATTGTCATCCTTTTACCACGGAGATATCCTTGGCTTCAATGCTCGACAGAACAGACAATTTTTCCTGCAGCTAAAACGATCTATGCTGCCCTTTTCAAGTATAAGGACTTGGTAGCCTTCATTGTGCGTGCTTCCCTTCTTCAAGATGAAGTACAGCCTTGGCTGCTTTCGGATAATCATCGTATTACATTCAGTTATAGGCTTAGTCCCTGCAGGTGAGTTTACAGTTTCTTCCAGGAGGGAGGACATAGAAATACTGTAAGAGTATTTGCTACGATCGTTTTTCGAGTAACCAACCAAGAGAAGATACAGTTTCCTTCTCATAGACTTTGTTGAGCTGCTTAACTCTCTAGGTGTATGGAAGTAGATAAAAAATGAGAAACTTGGGCGTCAACACTGTTGCGAAACTTTATGAATGATTTATGACATTCTTACCTGAAGACATGTCATGAAAGTACAACGTTGACGTTAGCAGTGCTTTTATAATGTAGAATGTGTACCTCGAAAACAGTAATATGTTACATTGGACACTTAATCTTTGTGTATATAAATAAATATCTGTCTTCACAAAGCAAGCAAATTGAAACGACCAGTTGTTGTGGAGTCATGCGTTATGGTATTAAGAGAAGTTAGTCTTGCTAAGACCCAAAACGATATATTCTAAAAGATAGAAAAAATACATTTACTTGATAATGAAAAGGTATAACTGCATCTGATCCATACTCGAATAAAGCAAAAAAACTGGACCGCAGGTTAATCCATTGTGGATTAGCATAATATTACCGACAAGAACGATTGTGGCAAAGCCATGGTCAAACCATACAAATATCTTCGCAGGAATCCTTGGCCTTTAGGCGATAACATACAATTTTCTATTCACCTTATGGTAAGTGAGCCTTTAAATCTTACGTGCAACTCATTCATTTTGCTTTAGTTCATTAAAGGCAAAATATATCTCTGGACTGAAGCCTCTACTGTAGCATCTTTTGGTGTATTTACTCCTTGCTTATTTTATTTCAATGTAGTTTTTGCCAGCCCATTACTATATGCTCGCCTTATTTTTCCGACTAATTCCACGTGATGATTTTTTGAAAAAGGGGAGATATAAGTTCATGACAATTGCGGTGACGAGTTAAAACATCAAAGGGGTTGGGAGTTCAACCCTTGTTCTGGAGTAAAGCACTTATTTTAACATGCCTATTGATCTTAAATTCATGGAAGGGGGGAGGGGGCACGGTCAAATCCACTCTGATAACTATGAGATAACATTATTTAAATTTTGTCTTATAACTATCTTCGTTATTTCACCGTAAAATATGGCAGTTTTGTATTTTACTGCAAATAATCAAGGGATGAGAGGGCTGCATGTACGTCCATATCCCGACAGGTTCTGACGCCATTGGATTACATTATTTGACGGTATTAATCTGTGAAGATTGACACTGGAGTGCTGGTTAGGCAAACCCTTGAACGGTGTACCGTCTGCCATATAACTTTTAAGCTCATAATATTTTAGTTTTAAAGCAGCTTACATCTGGTAGAATCTGCTATGGTACTATACTCAATAAAGAACACTGAATTTGTATGTAAATGGGCAGACTCTTTTGTTTAGATATGATATTCTATTACTCCTAAAAAATAGGATGCTGTAAAGAAAATCCTCCCAATTCGATGTTGAGGGGAATACAGTAAGATCTCGCGACCTTGCTTTTTTTTTCTTCATTCAACAGGCCTATGCAAAGTGGTTATAAATGAAGAGCATTCACACGACAAATACACGATAAATACACGACACCCTTGGTTAGTAAATATTCTCAAAAATAGAATGCCTTGAAGCATCTTTAGGCAATGGTACTTTAATATTCTTAGTAAACAGCAAGATTTGAAAGCATTCGGTAAGCTGAAAATCATTACAAATTTTGTTTTCTCGGCAGTTTGTTGTTGACTAGCCCCTTAAATGCTGTCTAACTTCGGTGTTGAAGCTTTAAGTCGACTGTCAGAGATTTATTTTACGTATCTTAAAACTCGATTGCTTAATTCCATCAGTTTTCCAATCTCAACAGCATGTGTGCGACATGGTTATATTACAAACTGTAATGCATATAAGATATTGCTAATTTTCATGTTGGGAAATATAGATTTAGGGAAGGATCATGTTTTCGTATATCACCTTTGTCAAAATCTCTCCCTTAATCTATAACCTTTGAACTTTTGCACACTCAGTTAGGATAACAAATCACCTCTTTAACAAGCTAATCCTGCAGAATCCACAAATTGAATGAACACTTGTATTGTTTCCTCCGGTGTCTAATTGATTAGTCTGGCCAATGATGAAGGCATTCTGTACAAGAATTGCCATTAACTGTAGACCTTCAGTAGAAGTTTTGCCTACTATCGGGGTGTTCATTAGACAGTTGTTGATAATCTGCATATTCTATTTCATTCTTTTACAATGGTCGGTAGTTTTATCTGGTTAGCTTAATACGATTAGTGCCAGAGATTTTGTGTCGAATGAAAAGGTCATTTCTTGCGTGATTACCCTGTGCCAACAGATCTAGCCTTTTCTAAAAGGAGAATTGTCTTTGGATACAGAGGATGTTGAATCCCAGCTAAACGTGAAACAGCTATCTCAAACACGGTCGCCTTTGACTGTATTGTACAAGTTTCTTGAATGTGCTTCTCTCCTTAATGTAAGATATTATTGCCTCATTCCGATCGTTGTCAATTGATTGAGTTGTCTTTGGTACTAACCAGTCTTGTGTAAGTCATGCATTTATCTCTATTTTTTAAGTCAGACCCTTAATAAATATGTTTCATTGCAACATTTGGACAAAGGACGGGGTAGCGGGTAGAAGAAACTGAGACTATTGTATACCTATTTTCATGGTTTTTCATTAATTTTTATTTCATGAATTTACTTTTTGTCTTGTATTTTTAACTTTTTTTGAAACTTAAAATAATTAAGGATTTGGCTTTGGACATTCTTTACTTTTCTCCCTTAACTGTCGAAAGAGAAAAGTTAATACCTTGCCATATACTGTCCTACTTTGCAGTTCCATCTAAGCAGTACAGTAAGTCTTCGTATATTTTTCATGCTGTCGTGAAGATCACGTTCATATCTTTTATCTCAGCGACTAACTGTTGTTAGCTACAACTATGACAACAACTTAAAACATCCCTAAAAAAGAAAGGAAAACTAAGGATGTTACTCGTTAAAAGTATTGCATGTTAGTGTGTCAAAATCTAAGAGAAAGCGTCAAGTGGAGAATTACACTTCCAAAAGTTGCAATAGTACAATGTCAGGTTAACAACATGTCAATCAGCTTGTTCAACATTAGTATAGGATTGTAGCAAACGAGTACGGTGAGCGTTTATAAGATAAAAATTGACACTACTTAAGAATCGAAGTTCGTTATGTTTAGAGGATATTTAATAGCTGTTGCATTTAACCCCTTAAAGTTCAATAGGCCAAAGTCACTGGTCACTAAAATAGACTGGATCGACCAATCCAACGACTAGCCTTGTTTTGAGATGGAAGATGCTCCATCCAGTGCTTATAGAGCTCAGTGGCCAAACTATGTACCCTGGTCCCCTTTATTTAGTATGACTTCTTGTGAGATGACTCGTAGGAAGCATATTGGATACTACTTATTAAATTTTGAAGACTAACAATATATATCAAAGGGACCAATCAATAATTGGAAACGTACTGACCTTTTGTGTAGGAGCAGAAGCTGTCAAAGATGGCTTGTTACTTAAAATAATTAAATAGAGATCAATACATCATGGTAGAAATGACAGAGAAAATCTATCGTTTCTCAAATATAGACTTTTCCTCTACAGCTCAGACGATTTCGTGGTTTTTATCATTCCCTAACCTCGATTCTCGGTGTGGAAGCCCATTGTTTCAGGAAGCGTCCATTAAAAATTTGAGGCTACTCCGAAGTTTTCTTTGCCCTATTTGGAAGGATAGCTCCTGTTATCGATATTAGGAAATAGATAGTCTCATCAAAAAAGTGCTGAATAGGTAAAAAATAGGTGAAATAATTACAGTGCAAGATTTACCGCGACGTTAGTGTTGAAAGTCCTTAATGGAAAACAAAATTCCTACCTAAAAGGTATCGTATACGATCAATAAAAAGTAAAGTTCTCCTTTATAGAAGACCAGCTGTTATCGATACTTTATGGTGTCGTATGATGTTATGACGGGATAGTATAATAGTCAATAACCGTTTTCGTATAACAAAATGGATGTTCTTAGTACTAGTTGCATCCGTGTATATGAATAATCGCAGTATTAGGTCTACCGCAGACATCGTTATTAAAATCAACCTTCTCTCAATTGTTATAAAAAGGCTGCATAACAGTAGCCTGATATGTGCAGCAAAATAAAGAACTACAAGAGTACTTCTCTTGAGATAGTGTGAAGGAACTATGAAAAGTAGCATTCCGTTTCCTGAACAATGAATACATCATAGAAGTAAATGGATTTTGGCCTTTTCAAAACTTATCCCGTTTTTGGAAAATTCCATAAACTTACATCTTTGGTTCAGCTCCTACACATTATATTTGTCAAATAGTCTTTGATACACTGTGCCTTTTTTTGAGAGAAAAAAGCAGCAAAATGAAACTAGAATACAGCTTTACTTTTCGTGTGTTTTATGATCCTAGGAAGAGCAATAACTTCACCGTCAAGCGCTCCTCCTTAACTACTTTTGACTATCAATAGTGTTTTAAATTGGTTATTTATCAGATTAAAGATCAGATTCGAAAGAAAAAACAAAAATTATGAATAGGAAACTTACGGATGATAGGGATTCTGAAGTCCCACCGTTTTTGGCATCCAAAAGAGATTTGTCATTCACGTTTATAATTACAATTAGAGAGTTGGACTACTTTGATTCAAGGTTGAAAGTAGTGGAAAGGAAATTCTATGGCAAATAAATAAGAATTTACGTTCCCTAATGTATTTTTATACCTTTTGTAGTATGTGACAAACCTGACATCTTTTTATGAAGTTTACATGCTCTGAAATACTTTCAGGTCTTGTCTACGCCGTTTCAGCCTCATGCCCAAACCAATTGTACTAGTACAATGTATATTTTAAAAAATTAACAGGCCGCATTAAATAACAGTTACCATAAATGTATCCTTAATATTCACCACACGAAATACAACAATAATACGATCAGTCCCTGACAGATTTAATATATTCTGAGGTAAAACTGTATGTCCGATAACACTTGTGTCAGTTCAAGTGTCTATTATTTACTCAGAACCCTTATAAACATACTTAAATTGCAACTTACAATTGGTACATGTGCAATCGTACTGATTTTACATTATCTGTTGAGCTTTCAGATAGAAAAAAGTAATGTTTCGTGACAAGCATGTATCGTGATATCATATATGTCTTCTTTACAGTCTTATTACCTTTAATGAATGTGGTGAAGAAAACAATTTAATTGTTTAATAAATCGATTGCAGTCAAGAGTGTCTTTGAGTGCCTCTCTTTTCATTTCAAAAGTTTACCTATTTATTGTTTTAAGTGGTTAAAACAGGAACAAGTGTAGACAGATATACTGTCATGTAGCCATTCTCCCATCCTGTTTGCACCACAAATATTGTATTCTTTAACACTGACTTTTGTCGATGTGGGTGCTGAATGCAACCACTAATTAGCAACACCAAACAAAAGCGAAAATGTTCCCAAACCAGTAATTTGCAAAGGTCGCGTAACATGGATCTGATATATTGGCAGAGGTCACTCATAAAATCCGATTCTTCAAACCGGGGAGAAAAATTGTTACTCTGAGATGCAAAGGTTTGCTACACAGACAGAGTTAGGGATAACGATCCGCTTGACATAGGCCTACTGAGTGATAACTATGTAAGATTAATCAGGATAATTTAACATTGCTTCGAATGTTAAGGGTACGTAGCATACTGTCTGTTGTCAAAAGTCATTGTTCTGGATATACCTGATGATCATTATTATTTCAATTTACAAAACAAAAGAATGTTTGCTGTATGCTCTAAACCCCCACAGACATTCTAGGTAATAGTTAATTCTAGGAGCTGTTACAGGTTGTGTGTTATAGTGTTTAAAAAAAATATCACTCAACCATCATTATCGATGGCTTCTTTTAACTTAAATGTATTCCTCAGCATGTACCTTTAAATAAATACCCATTTTACTTTGAAACTCGTCAGATCTTCTTGAGACAGGGTGAGCCACCAACTGTACTTGTAGTGGATACATACCTATATATGTAATAGAATATAGAATGCAATAGAAAGGAGTAAAGGAACTTAAAACAATTTTTCGTGAGTCAGAGCAAATAGTCAACTATAATAGCTGTACCCCCTCCCCCACCCTGGTGTGCCTTTGTACACGTCTTCGAAAGTAAGCAACCAGACCACAACACATATATGTCGACTAATACATATTGATTTTGACAGCATTTTTAAGATTGTGGAAGTCATTTATTCAGAAGATATTTGAAATTGAACAGATCAGAATGAATTAATAGAAGAGGGGATGGAAAAGGGTGTCGAGAGAGTATGCGAGAGGATAAAAGCTCTAGTTAAGCAATTTGAAACTTGCCTAGTTAGCTATGTAATTTTCAGCTGAAAAGCAACTGCCACACGCACAATCGGTGACTAATCATACAAATCGAATGCAGCAAGGAAGGATTTTGCGAGAAAAATTGGTAAGCAAGTTTCAAGAGACAATTCTGATTACAGGAAATCGATTTCTAAAGACTGAAATCATTTCATTTTATAAAGAGTATTAGAAAATTTTGAGTCGTTCCATCATTGTTTATAATATTGATAAAATTACGGTTACAAATAGAGGAATTGCTTTTGCATTACATAGATTTTGTAGAATAGCAATTATTACGAAATGGAAGTTTACACTCTATTATGAAGCTTGAACTTTAACTGTAAATGCAGACAAATTTTTCGCAAGCACCTATGTCAATATTATTTTAATTTCTAATACATTCACATAAAATCTTTTTAAAATATTCATTATTTTAAATCTTGACGTTTTTTGCCGATAAATATTATAGGCGATAAAGTCCATATAACGGTCCTCTGCGCAAGTTGCTTTCCGAACCTGCACAAGTGGTTATTGATGGCAAATATCCTTCATAACCGTTACTTCCTTGTTTAATAATTAATATTAACATGAAATGTCACTGGAATTTGATGTTAAATTCAGCGCATAAATATGGTGGAGGTTAAAAAAGTTAGTACAATGTTGTTGATACTTTTCAATATTTGTGGTTGAATAGATCAACGCCTTGCCCCATAAACATTGTCCTATTTAAGGTGCTAACAATGTAAAGAGGAAACTAAATCTTTGACAATTATAGCATTGTTACTACATATCAGAGGAAGCTATGTTTCAGAAGTATTATCATTGCATTGGATCCAGGAAAAGGTCGGTAATAAGTTTTATTATTTTTACATTGGGTAGCCAAATTGCATCTGCGCTCTTATTTTGTAGATAGCGTACTGCTAGTTGCAACTGTAAAGCCATTCTCTATTACACTTTTTTATTTTCCAAGCGACATTTAATTTTTTGGGCAAATTTATAACATTTTTAAAAATTATCTTTTCCTAGTCTCATTGAAGACACCCTGATTTAATGCAATATTCTATAGAAAACGTCATGCATAGTTCATCGCTGTTCTGGTTTTTTGCCTAGACAAAGACAAATTGCCATCTGGCTGGAGATACCTTCCCTCGTCATTTGATCAGCGCTTTGTTGACGTTGCTGCCAGTGAGAGTGATAATGTATACGCAGTTGATGACAGTACGAATAGGGCAATGATATTCTTTGATAATAAATGGCAGATGGTTGGAGAACTCTATTCAGAGCAGTTGTCTCATGGAGGGTCTACTTTATGGGCCTTAGACCGAAACGGTCGAGTTTATTATCTAACAGATGAGAAGCAATCCAGTGGAAATTGGAGATTGCTTGGCGGCGAGTTGTTCAAATATATAAGAGTAGGACCCTTTCCACATATTCTTGCCTTGGGCAAGGACAATAAATTTTACATGCGAAGTGGTGTCTCTAAACGCAATCCATTGGGTAACACCTGGCGTTCAATCGTCGAGAATGTCGCTGACATTGCTGTCAACAGTTTCAGTATCTGGATGGTTGATAAAAATGGGCAGTTATATGCAGCATCTCGACCGGATGCTTCTGATAAAGCTCTCGATTGGACCATTGTTAAAAGTGTTCCGGTTAAGAATGTTTTTGCAGGATTTGGTAGCGCAGTATGGATTTTAGGTAAAGATGGTAAAATGTACCAAAGAACTGGAACATCAGTATTAAATATTTACGGAGAAAACTGGAGAAATGCTGAGATGCCCTTCATCAAAATAGCTGTAGGACCAAAAAGTTTGTATGGCGTCACCAAAGATGGCAAAATAGCAGTGAAGGAAGGTATGTCTTTAGCGTTTTATGTCAATACACTTAATATTTACAGATCTACAATAACTAAACCTTTTGAGAAAGAGGCACCTTATTGAAGAACAGTTTCACGTTTTTCCTGAATCATATTTTCGTCTGTGCATTTCTGATAAAGGGAAATCATATATTGAGTTTTTCATCTTGTTATTTTTTTGGATTGTAAAACACAAAGGAAGAAAGCATTTATAATAATTGATTATGTTGTTGTTCTGCAGGTGCAGGCTGCGGAGGTATCTCTCAACCAAAGAAAGGAAGTATTGTATCCCCTCTTTTCCCCCGAAATTACCCAGACAATAATGATTGTTTGTGGATTATTAGAGTCAAGGATGCAAAAGCTCTGTCTTTGAGATTTACTTCCTTCGCACTGGAACCTTCAATAGGCTGTGGAAAAGACTACCTCCTGATGTACAAAAATGGTCAATATTCTGACCGGAAGGAAAATTTTATTTTGATGTGCGGAAGACAATTTCGGAACAAAGAATTTAACACAGAGGAAGCCTGGGTTGTCTTTCACTCAGATTCACTTTATAGTGATACTGGTTTCAGGATACTCTACGACAGCATATTTGAAGATTCTGGACCAACAATTACACTAACAGGTGAGACATATGAGATGATGATTATGGCAGCAGGATGACGTGTTTCTACTCTGCTAGAATGATGGAGTGATCTTCTGAGTGTTATTGGTATTGGAATATTATACACAAAAAAGGAAAACAAGTTTCTTATAAGCAAATCCTACACAATTTTTACGGACAACAAGGTTGCACAATCGTCACTCACGCACGTAAACCCACTTCACAAAATACCATTACATTTTCTCTTTGTACTCGTTCAAATGTCAATGTTATGCAAAGTAAAGTTTAAAGCAGTAACATCTTCCAAATTCATTTCTTCAAAAATTCTTGTTTAGGCTTCACGAGTAAATACATAAACATTGCAAACGATTGAGTAAAAACAGTATGTCAACACGATTTTGATAATGTTTGATTATCGGAAAGAACCTCAATTTTCAGGTTGTCCTAAATTAAGAGTGTTGCCCTTTCCCAATACCGAGATATCAGCTTCCAAAGCTTTAAATCTCACTAGCAAAACCTTAATTAGTTGATGCTTGATCCTGACTTAAGGATCCAAGGAATTTTAACAGAGTTTTGACCAGAGATTTTTGAAATTAAAACGCCTCAACTTTAAACACTATATACACTACAGGTCTGTTTATGTTGGAAAACAGCCTATTCCACGGTTGACTTTAGATATCTGGATTCAAATCTTACAATTTACAAAATTTTTGATTTGTGACGTCATCACTTTTCCTCAGCATTGACAGCGTAGAACCCCTTTCTTTTTTTGTCTAGGGTGGGTCCTAAGAAGGTGCCTTTTGCCACCCAACTCTCTCTGCACACTTTACCAAATAATGCTTACTTCTATAGTTGCACTGACTTAATAACGTGTTGATGTATTCTCAGCTTTTTAAAAGTACATCCATTAGTCCTCTTATCTTGACAGCTGACCATCAAGACTGTTCCGTTTATCTACGTTTCTATCTATTGTAAATCTTTCAAGTGATACTTTACTTAAGTCTATTTCATAAAGTCATTTTAATCTCTATTGCGTCATAATATTTTCTGTATGTGCGATACGTTGCAAGCATTAAGCACATGGGTACTGCTGTTTAGGCAACTAATCTCACTTACAAACTGTACTGATTAAGTCATATTTGCTACTTGAAAACGACTCCCATGTCGGCTTAAATAAGATTCGGAGTTTATGCATTAAGCACTGCCTACTAAGCCATTAAGTTAAAATAATATAATATATTAATAAAACGTTGGCTCTTGCTCATGGCGAGCTTGCGGAAAATTTCATTCCAGGCGAGGAAGTGGTAGTTGCCAGATGAAGGAAAGAAATTTTCCGAAAGCTCGCCAGGAGCCAGAGCCAAAGTTTTATTTTTATAATGTTTTTATATGTTTTTATTGTCTACATTAGGTAGTTTTGAAGTCTTTTATATATATATATATATATATATATATATAGTTAAACTTAAAGCAGATAAAAACCTGGTTAAGGAATATATAAAAGCGATAAAAACCGCGGCAGTTTGCTTGTGCAAGCTTTTAAGATTATGCTCTCTTCTTCAGGCTACAATACACCCAAAATGGTCGGCACTATTTACATGTCACTTACACAAAAGAAACCGTTAAAAATTTATGCAATAAAACTACTAGATAATAATGATTGGATGTCCCTGAAATTGAAATATTTCATTCAAGAATAAAATACCTGAGCTTTACTTGATAATGGGTCTGCTATTTCAAAGAAATTATTACAAGATTCGAATTTACTGCTACGTCTGAATGCATTTACATTGATTGATCAAGCTTCAAATGAGCCAGCACTAAGATTCAGGGAAGCTTTTTGGCAGCATAAGCTACATTTGCTCTCCCCTCACGGCCTCAATGAACGCAAGGTCGCAATTTAGGCTAAGCATTTTTCCGGTTTGTGATTATGTCGCAGCGAAATCACCTCACTTTACGGTGTAGCTAGCGGAGGATATCCACCATTGTGGCTATTCACGCCTCAGAACCATTTCGAGGCAGTGATGGGTTCGTCAAATTCAGACATTTACACATGCTGGCATTCTAAGCACTTTCCATTACAAGAGCCACAACAAAGTCAATACATGATAGGTTCTAACATTTTTCACCTTTCTTCAATACGTACATTCGGCTCTCGTAAGGAACGTGATGCACTTATACAACATTTGAAGTATCCAGCTTTGTACATCTTCCTTGCAAACTGATTTTCATCTATGCACCTCAAACTCTCTAATTTAAAAGCGCATTGACAGTGCAGTTAAAAAAGAACTGTTAAAAATAGCAACATCAAAAACGTAAATAACGTTTACTAAAGTGTCTGCTCATTCCTAATTGATGTTACTGCAAGATTTTCTCTTTTCCACACTTCACACTACTTCATTACACTTTGTTATTTCAAGCTAACAATCATCAAGCAATAACCAGGTGCAAGTGTTTCATCAGGCTAGAGTGCTCTTTATTTTACTTTGTAATTCGTACGTGTGAGTTTGCTAGTTGCATGATGTTTAGATAAACAATCCTGACAATCCTATGTCTTTCGTTTCAGCAACGACAATTGCACAAAAACTGAGCACGACACCTAGCCCAGTCCTCAGAACAGGTTAGTTACACTGCACTGCACACGAGATTAAATCGAGTAGGTTTTCTTTGTCTTGTTACTTTTATCTTTCTATGCACATAGTATCATTTATTTTTAAGGATGTCACCTTAAATGAGGATGTCACCTTAAGGCCTATCAACTTGCGATGGTAAAATCGCAATCGTAAACACGAGGTGGTATGCAGCAAAGCCTTTAATTAGATTTATGATGCTGATTGTACTTTTTCTACACTTAACTTGCGTTTGTTTATTTCGTTAGAAAAATTTTTTTATGTACAAATTTCTCCTCTTCAACTATGAAAGAATGATTAACATCAAACTCTCTCTTTTCTGCAGGTTGCGGTGGAAAGTTTATTGACAACGTCGGGTTATTTGCAAGTCCCGGATATCCATCTCCGTATCCAAACAACTTAAAATGTATCTATGAAATAGCGGTCGATCCTAAAAAGTCCGTAGAGTTGACTTTTGAGGATTTCGATATTGAAAGTGATCCCGTTTGCAGGTTTGACTTCATCCATATCCGAGATGGCGATTCAGAATTTGGGAAAGACTTAGGCAAATTCTGTGGGGGTTCGAACAATGGAAAGTTTAAATCAACAGGAAATAAACTCTGGATTTTCTTTAGGGCCGATGGATCGGTTGGGAAGAGAGGGTTTAAGGCCCGCTGGAGGGCTGTAAATTCACAAGGTCCTTTTGGAACCACTCCAAAAACATTTACTCCTGGAACAGTTACACGGCCAACTGTGCCGACAGGTAGGGAAAGTTAAAGGTATGTTTCATGGGCTACGAAAGCTGGTATCTATTGATGGAGTGCAGCACACTTTGACTGCACTAAAATATTTTCAGAGCACCTACGCACTTTAGTAAGGGGAATAAAGCACTTTCTAGCGTACTTTCTTGATGATAACAAGACGACACCTTAGACTTCTGATTACAATTGCTATATCATACCCTACATTTTCTAATTCTTCTCCTTATCAATGTAGTTAGTCTTCATAAGGTAATACGTTTTCCATGATCGACAAATTGGTTTTCAATTTCTTAACAAGAGATAAGAATACGGTAGAATGGAAGACGTTTTAATAGTAGTAGTACTAGTAAAAGGACCACCAATAGCATTATCGTAGGCAGAGGAAAAGAAGAAGGAGAAGAAGGAGAAGAAGTAGTTATAGTAGTAGCAGCAATAGTTTCAGTATTAAAAGTAGTAGTGGTTTTGGTAATGGGAGAAGCAGCAGTAATAGTAGTAGAAGGAGTGGTGGCAGCAATAACAGTAGCTGCTTAATAATTGTAGCAGTAGTAGTAGCAACAGAAGTAAGTTCTAATAGTAATAGTAGTAGTAGTAGTAGTAGTAGTAGTAGTAGTAGTAGTAGTTCTAGTAGCTTTCGTAGTTTCAGTGGTGGTATTTAGCTTTGTATTAATAGTAGTAGTAGTAGTAGTAGTAGTAGTAGTAGTAGTAGTAGTAGTAGTAGTAGTAGTAGTAGTAGTAGTAG
>JAAAKL020009758.1:0-14860 GCA_010016065.2 Carybdea cf. marsupialis auct. non (Linnaeus, 1758)
ATACATTTCTGTAGAGCTCAATCATACAAATCAAAGGACTTGCAAAAGTTTACCTCAGTTACTCCGAGTTTCACGTCTCACGACGATTCTCAAACCGGTGATAAACTAGGAGAAATCTACGAAATTTATACCATTTCAATTTATTTCAATTTACACCATTTCTATTTATTTCAATTTATACCAAATAGTATAAATTTCGTAGATTTCTCCTAGTTTATCACCGGTTTGAGAATCGTCGTGGGACGTGAAACTCGGAGTAACTGAGTTAAACTTTTGCAAGTCCTTTGATTTGTATATATGTATGTATGTATATTTGTATGTATTTATGCATGTTTCTATGAATGAAGTAAATTATATGTATATGTATGTATGTTTTGTAAAGATTGGCGTATGTATGTATAAAACTATACATGTATGAAGCATGTATAAAGCTCGTGTACATATACAATATGTATGTATCTTAAAAGCCAAAGAAAGTACACGCCAATAAATTACCGTAGTCCCTGTTGCAATAATGTCGCCTTATCTTTGTAGGGTGACACGGAGGGCATCGTACTGTAAAGGCAATATGGAGTGAAATTATAAAGTGTACAAAAGCTAACACACTTTACAAGCTAAGACAATGGAAAAAATTTTGAAATGGAAATAATGTCAGAAATTATTATTAAACTGAGTTATCACGATTGACAAATACATTATTGAAGGGCCTGGGACTTAACGGACACCACAGCATGCTTCCACTGGAACTAAGATTGTTATAATAAGTGAAGGTTGCAAATGTTGTGGATCAAACGGATGCACAAAGCGGTACAAGGCAAAAAGCGCCATAAGTACAAAACTATTATTTGTAACGTTATATTTTACTTACCTTGTGCACATCTACAGCGTCCTCTCTTACAAGATTGTTGAAGTTCTGTTACCTTACGGGAAGGACTGTACATTGTTGTGCAGGCTATATCTGAGTAGGATGGAGAGGAAACAATCTTAACCAGAAATTTCAATATCATGAGTCTAGAAATCAAACAAAATAATATCTTTCCTTCTTGGTATACCCGGTGTATTCGTGTGGAGTGGAGTTCAACTGTGTTGCAGGCACCAGATCACAGCATGTATTTGATAAGGTTTCTTAACGGAAAGACGGGCTGCTGCTAAAATAAACTAGGTCTACCAACAGCTCCGTTCTTTGTAATAGTCAGTGGAAAACATTCTCTTATTGAGGAATATAGGAGAAGGCAAAAAGCATCAAAACATATGCCAGCTAGATACCAGTTTCAAAAGGGAAGCTGAGCTTGGTTACGATGCAAGGGACTGGCTTAAGGTGATACAGAGAATACCAGCAGACGTTACCGTGGTACACCCGCGACGACGCTAGCTCAAATGTAAGGCTGACCATTTAAGTCGGGTGGACAAAGAGTATTGACAGGTGATGATAAAAAGAAAAGGGTTTCGACCATGAGACATCATTACTTACAGTTTCACATGGGTTTCTGTAGCAAAAGTCATAAAACACACAACTGAAAAAAATATTGCAAATTTTTCCATATGGAGATCTTTTTGTATTCGATTACAAGCAACTTTGAGGAGTTCATGTATTTCTTTTACTTGTAATTTACTTAACAGAGAGGATACGTTTCCTTATTACATTGATCCAACATGACATTGATGGCAGAGTTTTGACCAAACTAAATAATATCATGAAAGTTTTTCCAAGTTCCAAGAGTCAATCAACAGAATCGGTTCATTACCTTGATTAAGGAAATCCTTGACAGTAATTGTAGCTGGTTGCAACAGTCCCACGTCAAAAGCACGCTGAAAATGAACCTTGACACATGTGTTCTTTTCTTTACTGATCTGTATGAGACAAGTAGCGAGTATTTTTACCAATAGACAACTACCATCTGCAGTATCTTCATCAACAGGCCCCTGATTAGCTTTGGACATAACACTAAAACTATCCTTCATAAACAGTAAAACCACCAAATTGGGTAATTTTATAAAAAATCCTTGCTAGATATTATAGGACCACACCTTCACTTGGACTACACAAACCGTGAGCGTCATGAAAACGCCTTCATTTGGACTACACAAACTGAGACCATCATGAACACAGCTTCATTTGGACTACACAAACTGTGACCATCATGAACACACCATCTTTTAGACTACACAAACTGTGGCCATCATGAACACACCTCCTACCCAATTTCATTTGGACTACACGACTGTAGCCACCATGAACACAGCTTCATTTAGACTGCACAAACTATGGCCATCATGAGTCCACCTTCATTTGGACTGCACAAACTATGGCTATCATGAGTCCACCTTCATTTGGCCATTTGTCACACCTGAGACCAGGGTCACCAAGGAGCTTCATTCTGGTGTCCTATAAGCATTGCGTAACACGTGATCGGGTTCGAATGTAGCACTGTGGTGGCTTTAGCTATAATGCATTACAAACACAACACATATTACGACGGCTAGGAGGGGGGGGGGGGTGGCGGTACAGAAACGCGGGGAATAATGTTACGCAGCGTTTAAATGACCCTTCATACACATCGTGCACTCAAACCTCTACCAGTGTTGGTCATTGTTCATTATCTAGGGCCTTTTTATTAACGATATTGGTGATATATAATTGTCGCAACTGATGAAATAACAGTCGACAATTTGTTATAGGTGAAGTTTGAATAATGTTGCCCTTTAAGCAACAGGTTATCACTTTCTCTCCGCTAAAAATCTATAACATTTGCATATTTTTATACATCTGAAATGCCTTTATCATTAGCAGCTGTACTTTTTTAGCAGCTCCTATTGCTCATGTCAGATACGACTTCCTAGCCAATCATTGCTCGTCGGGCTATGATGCACTGAAACTGAAATGTTAAACTCTCCTTAAAAAATGACGAGAATTACGCTTACTCTTCAACAAATCGTATTTCCTCATATATTATTGAAGTTATCATCGCTAAAGTTATTATCGCTGAAGTTATTACCGTTGAAGTTATCATAGTTGAGGATATTATCGTTGAAGTTATCATCGTTGAGGTTATTATCGTTGAAGTTATCATCGTTGAGGTTATTATTGTTGAAGTTATTATCACTGAAGTTATTATCACTGAAGTTATCATCATTGAAGTTATCACCATTGCGGTTATCACCATTGAGGTTATCATCGTTGAAGTTATATCACTGAAGTCTGCTGCTTGGTGTTCTTGACTAGCAGAAATTGTCAAATTTCATTTCCAGAATCATATCGTACGACAAAAGGCAACGCTGACAGTAAATCCTGCAATTGTAAAGTTGTTGTTATTTCATTACAACAATTATTTTATTCAGCACGATCATTCAGTACTCGTTAAACTCTCTCTAGCATTCTCAGCCAAGAGGGCCTGCTCTTCTAAGATACAAATACATGTAGAATGTTTCCTCACTTACCTCTTTAAAATACAAGACAATCATTCTGTCACCAAGCTCATATCGAGAGATAATGCTGCTGTTCAACATCTATTGTGGAAATGTCATAATGCAGATCATTGTATACAGTTTGTTGGTGGTGCAAAACAATAACATAGTACGAAGTAGTGAAAACATTTACAGCACAGAACAGAAAAGTTTTCGTCGTCTGACACTTCTCAGTTGGGTATAAGTTTCATTGATTTCTTCTCAATTCCAATTCTGACGAGACACTGGACAACATTACATCTCAGTAACATTCTGAATCACTTAGAACTTTGTCATATTTTGTTGCAATGCAATTGTTTGTAGAGAATAGCTTATAACTGAGGTGTCTTAGTATTATAGTAGGCAGCATTAAGTGGAATAAAGTGTACCAAAGGCGTGCACACGTGCACTTGTAACCAAGAAGAATGCACAGTGCGGCTTTTCTCTAAAGACGAGGTGTTCTTATGCTATGAAGCTTTATTTGGAACCACGAAAAAACACCGGGACTATATTAAAGAAGATAAAAAATAATTCAATGGATGCGAGGTCATCTATTCCGTAACAACGAGATTTTTAACCCATCAAAAACTAACAGGAACCAATTAACACTTTTTAAATACTTAGCAACCGTTCTCCACTAGCTCCTTGATGTGTATCCTCATTGGCTGTATTGACTGCATATAATGTTATCATCATTAGCTGCAGTTACATTCAGTTTCGCTTGTTTCATTCCCTCCAACCAATTCGCTGTTCCCTTGCTTTGGGTGTGTCCTAAAAATGTAGCCTAGTATTGTCTACAAGCTGATCTGTACGGGTATACTGAGGTCCTTCTTTTGATATTTTGATACGATTATGGTGTCTCACAAGAGGACCTCGCTCTCATGTTCTTGCTCGTTTTTTCTACAAGTAACCGGCAAGTTTGCGCCTTCTTTATCTGATTGCCTTGGGAATGGTAGGCAGATGTCCATAAAGACTATCTTTGATGAGTGTTCATTCCAGTTGATTTTTCGAGCCATACGTGGGAGACAAGTATAGGAGCCACCTAACACTGCCTCCTGTTGTTTAGTGAGAGTCCAGTTCTCATGTTCATGTCTCTCTCGGTCGATTTGGTGTTTCTGCCAAGGAACGAGAACTCGTTGCCAGATTTCATCCAATTTCTATACATCGATTTGACAGCTCCACCTTCAGTTATAGCTGGTATTCTCTATTTTATTGGAATTGATGTACGGTTCGATCTCACTAGCAGAATTCTCAGCAAGGTAGAGTAGTTTCATGGTCTCTTCCACTATGTCAGAAAGTAAGCCAAGGTGATTAGCATAATCCACGTCTATGCTGGCATTTGCTGGGTGTCGATGGCTGCTTGCTACTTCGAAAGTGACGTAGATTTGTGTGAAGGTCGACGCCAGTTCTTTGTGCATAGTCCGAGCACAGAATAAAATGGAGCTACTGTATGACCTTACAACAAAAGTGCTACAATTTTAAAAAGGTCCGTGTCTCCGTCCGGTGATCTTGCCAATGACGTAGAATTTCAAAACGCATGATTGTACAGATGGTTTCCATGGGTATGCGATACGCTGTAACGATTTCTTTTGCCGAATACCACGTCTGATTTGACGTTTAGAGCTGCTCTTGATTCCTCCAGGGAGAAAACACCTTCCTTAATATCACATTCGCCTTCTAAAATGTACTTTGTTTCTTTTCTGTGATAGCAGGAGCCTTGCCCTTTTAACTGCAGCCCTGGTATTTTTCCTTATTACTATTTTTACGACTAAATATTTTGTTGAAAGTTTCCAAGTAAATACTGTATATCTACTGTTTACAGCGTTTTCTATCACATCAATTTTGCTTCCACAAAAGCTTCCTGATCTTGTTGGCAGGTCTCTCTTAGTTGCAATTGTACTGTTTTGCACAAGCAGCGACTTTCCCTAGATTGATTTTCATATTCTTTCACGGTAGGCGTCTTCAGATTATTTTCTGATTCCCCTGAGTCCGCCTTGTTGCTTTCGTTCGAAAGAGATCATTCCTTTAACTGCCTCGACACAATCCTTTCTTTAAAGTTTTGATGCAAAGAGTTTAAACTGGTATCCCTGCTGTCGCCTTGAAGTATGTTGTAATGCTTGGTAAGTATGATTTTAAACTGATCGTAGAGGATCCTATCTTTAAACCTATCATATCTAGGCAGCTTCGAGGCTTTGGCTTTGATTTTTTTTTTCACTACTAAATTGCCAAATTTTCTGTAAAGGGTGTCGTGTAACAGACCTCTGAGATCAATGAGTGCAGTCACAATAACACTTCGCAAATTACATTTGCATAAAGTGTACATTTCAAACAGCAAAAAAAAAGCAATTAACCAGTAATCTGCGGGAATCATTAATAATTTATAGTCAATGCTTACAGTATCAAGTGTATCCTTTAATGGGACAAAGCCAGTTAATATTCCTATTTCCATCACTGACATGCCAACCTGACCATCTCCGATGTACCTGAACAGTAGAAAATGTACATAAAAGTGGCAAACAAATTAAAAGTTCTACTAATGAAATATCCTTAAAGTATAAATGGTTCAATTATAGGCAAACAGAAATACCTCACTGGTAGAAGAAAGAAGAAAGAATCTGTAAAAGTCTTCAGTCAGTAGATGGTCAAAGTCGGAGTTGCACAATGACGGATTGGGTGAAGACGAAGAAGCTACCGTTTATAGCTAAGTTTATGGATTGGCTCTTTTTTGTCATTTTTAAGACTTCAAGTTTGAGCTGTAACCAGCGCTGTTACTGCAGGTTATCGCAATACATGGCATTGTCAAAAATAACTGTTATGGTCAGCACAGTATTAGATTCGAAAGTGGCATTTGAATAAAAAAAGTCCAATTGTATACCTTGTACATGCTTCCACGTTAATCTGATACGTAGAACCGAACGATTCATCTTCAATATCGTACTTGGTTATGAAGGGGCACACCTCATCGGGTTTTTGGACATTGTAATGCACCTCTGTCTGTCAAGGGAAAGATAGACACTAACTAGCATATACCCTTGTAACAATCTACTATTCAGGAAAATGACACGTATCAACAAAGAGTTCTGTCATTTTGCTTCAAATATAGTTTATCTTTTGCTTCACATACAGTTGATGGGCCCTACTAGGTCCACTTCGTAACTTCGAACCCAATAGTCTTATGATAACAAAAATTTGGTACGATTATAGCACATGGCATTCAGCTAATTTTAACTTCAAAAAGATATACCATGACAATATCAAATTTGTTCTGACGTCAATAAAACTCGAACATTTGCAATTCTACCGTCAAATGTTATCTTCTTACTTTACCTTTTGCAATATTCGCTCATTAGCGGAATATGTTGGAGTGACTATCAACCGAAAGCTCGTCGGTCGCCTCTGCGCATTTTAGCTCTCATTGTTCTTTTTATGCTTTTAAGCATGTAAGTTACAGTTTATATACATATATGTATAAATATATTACAAATGTAATACATATTTATGTAGATTTTCTAGAAGAAATTGCTATATTTGATTGATTCTGTGAGATTTCTCAATATATCATGTCTTCATAAGCTAGGATATTGAGATTAAACAGAATCACCTCAATTTTTGAATACTCACATTTTGATGGTTTTGGTCACGTTCGCCAAAATGTCATCATTGATACGTAAGGAAAGGCTGTTTTGTATGACAATGTTTAAAACAAACTTTACAGCGATTCCACCGATGTTTTCTTTGACTTTACACGACTTGTTCCTGTTACAATAAAGACTACCATTTCAAAGGGTTACGATCGATTGGTTTCCGATCGAATACAACTTGTTAAATTTACTACCTTCCTATGCTCACTGCAGCATGAAACAAGGTGTTTAGTCACAGTCACATACAAATTATACCTTTGATAGTCAGTGTTTCAAAGTTGTAATGAAAACGATAGTCAGAAAGTAACCAATGGAAGGATATTCTTCAAAGGCAGTAGAAGAAAATGTAAACAGAAAGCGACCAAAAATTTGGATAAATTCGTTTGGGGCGACAACGCTAAATTTCCTCATGATGAGGTCATTGTGAAGTAAACCTCAGAGCGATATAATAATGATGTCACCAAAATCATTGACATTATTGCATAATTATGCAGTCAGATACAATGATTAATACTTGCAATAATAGGTAAATGATATGTAATGCCAAATATAAAAGGGTGATTGTCAAATCTCTAGCGAACCTGTCTTTAAACTGAGGACGTCACAGATTTTTCTTCCTCTCTTTTTTGTGACACACTTCGAGCGTAGCCAATTGCCCACCCAGAGTGAGCAATGTCTTGGGGGAGATAGCACATTTACAGGGATTGTCTCCCGCTACCTACCCCCAACCGATAGTCTTTATATCAGGCTTGGCGAAATTCGAATCCACAGATTATAGGCGCAAAATCGATATAATTTTATTTCATTTCTAACCCCATACTATAGAGGAAAATTCGTCAATCTCAGCAAAATAACTCTCCGAATATATCACAAAGGCTGCCGCCAAGAACAGCACTTGATCTTTAGTCAAAAAATTAATCCGATTTTATGTTCATTTTTAAGCCTTGAAAAGTTAGAAAATTTTCGAATTCGAGCATCATAACTTTCCAAATATCACTTAAGGTTTTGCAAAGGATACCAATCAGAAGTGCACTACGGACTATGCTCAAGAAAACGTTTGGAATGACACTCCAAATAACAATCAAAGTGAACTTGGTGGAGAAACTTAGCATTTCTCTAGGTGTTATGATGACTAATGTTTAGATTGTGGGAGAATGCATGACAGAAATAAAGGTGGGGTCCTCCCCAACACAAATAAACACAACCAAAAACCAACCCACAAATCGAATGATTATTAATGATCAAAGAAACTATATAAAGGACCATATAAAAAAAGGAAAAGAGCGTAAGCCATAGTAACGAGAGGATCCTGAGAAACGATACTAGGAAAGCAGTCCCCCACTGCCCGCACAGGGATATTTCAAGAGAAAAATATGGAATGATACAAATCTTCATCTTTGATTCAAGGATTGCCGTCTCTGCCAAGATAAGCGATGAAAGAAACCTCGATCAACACCAAGGAACATTTGGGTGTGATGTATCTAAGTTGAATTATTGTGTACTCAAAGTGTTGTTGTTTCAATTATTAAAGAATGAGTGTAATGAATCATGTTGTATTTTCAACTCTTGTTGCTTCGCACTTGTAATCTTCACAGGCCATTGTCCTCGACGTCACACTAAGGATAGTTTCCGGATAACACTAACGATTAGACTAAAGAATGCTAACATTCAAGGAGGTACCAATGATTGCAGTAAATGTGGTAATCAAAATATCCCTCAGGATGACACTAAGGCGACGCTGAGAAGTCCATTAAAGATACCATTCAGAATAGAACGTTTAGGATCGGACTCACGATAGCTCTGTAGATGGTAATAAGAATGGTGCTTATGATGGAACTGACGGCGAAAAAAACACTTATATAAACGACATTTAACACAACTTTGGGTGCCGTGATAAATTCTCCTTACCGTACAGATTTTAAAGCAAAGCTAGTCCCGTTACCAAGAAATGCCATTGCATACATCTATCGACGGGCTACTTAACGTAAAAAGATCTGTTCAGAAACATATAATTGCTGGCAAGAAAATGTTCAACTCGAGTTTGAGGGAGGCAATAGGCATGAGCATTTTCCCCACCCGCTGCAACTCCACTGGTCGTAAGTTACCTGTGCTTCTGCTATTCCAACCCCTTTTGCTGTTATGATTATGTCAGCACCAAGTGGTATCTTGAAAGGAATCAAAGTCATTGGTATAAAACTTAATGCCATGTACCATTTTCATACTTGACAACATTGGACAATCACTTACTAGGCATATCAGATTGAAACATCGCGAAAGTAAAACTAACATAATGGTGTATAATATAAACTAGCCATATCAGTAGTTATGGATCCAGCCACCATAACGGCACCTGTTTAACCCCAATTAAGTTGAATACCAAAATAGAATTATCATTTGTACTTTAACACAAAATTTCCAATCACTTAATAAAGCCAACTGAGATATATGGAAACAAAGCTAGTTTAATGTAAGTGATATTCATACTGCAAAATCTTATGTGCCACGACTTTTCCAATAACGAAAATGCTGATGCAATTTTTTTATATAGTTTGCATGGAAAGGGTCACAATTTGTTACTTCTAACAATTTAACATAATACTAATTGCCAATAAACTACTAATGAATGTGCTCGGTGAGACATAGGCGTTGAAAACTTTCATTGCTACATGACAAAAAACTGTACTCGAACACTTATACCACAAAATATCCAAGCCCAAGTAAACATGCGCAGTGCTAAAAACCTAGCACACTTAGACATAGAGAAGCGTTTGGGTGTGATCGTATCTAAGTATCCCAACCATTATTTGTTTTGATCAGCTTCATCTAATGCTTTTTCTGGTCAGAATGGTAAAAAAGGAGAATCGCCAATATAGTTTGCATGAAAAGAGTCACAATTTGTTACTTCTAACAATTTAATATAATACTAATTGCCAATAAACTACTAATGAATGTGCTCGGTGAGACATGGGCGGTAAAAACTTTCATTGCTACATGAAAAAAAACTGTACTCGGACACTCACACCACCAAATATCGGATGCGAAGTAAATATGCGCAGTGCTAAAAACCTAGCACAGTTACACATAAAGAAACAAAGTTTTGGGTGTGATCGTATCTAAGTATCCCAACCATTATCTGTTTTGATCAGCTTCATCTAATGCTTTTTGTGGTCAGAATGGTAAAAAAGGAGAATCGCCAATTTAATAGTGCCTTCTCTTTTTTAAGTGCACGAAATTTCTACACTAAAATATTTGGAATTCTCAATAAATATGCTTTTCTCTAGAGAAAAATACATGCAGTGTTCAATGATTAAAATTTAAAGCAATAAACACAGACGCCATCTAGTAGGACTTCTCAGACAGGCAATCGAAACCATATTCGCTAAAACACTTCCTCTTTCTGTCAAGCAGTTTACTTTGTGCACAGGTTTTCTATCCGTCAACATATAGTTTGCCCGAGACTCTCCAAAAACAATGGGGACAATGCCTTTGCTTTGCCATGAAAATTTTGACATTTTAAGAGCAGGATGGTAAGACTCTCTTTAGGCAAACTGATCTGATCTGGAAGATGTGGTCAAGGAGGCGGAACCAGGGCCAATCCTTAATTACTACGTTCTAAAATAATAATACGCCAAAATACTTCAACAACGTTTTCTTTTCCGCGATCATAGGAGTGCCAATATACGTAATTGACAACCAAATTGAGGTAACTGTCATGTAACAACCCCCACTATTTGAATTTGTTTCCTTTTTCAAGACAGTGCTCTACAAGAAAGTAGTAGTCAGCTCCTGATAAGTAAAGAAATTCAGTACTCAGTTTTTCTACCAAAGAATTTTGATTTTTAAATTTCAAAAAAACGTTTCCATCAATGACTATCATACTGAACAATGAACAATATGACACTGACGCTGTTGACATAACCTGTTGCAATTTTGCTATATTCTTGGCTAAAACATTTCATTTGTCGCTTAAAACTTTTTAGTTTAGTTTTTACTACCTTGTTATAATTCATTGTCACAATCAACTTAACCTCTTTCCTATTTGTCCCACCGGAAACTATAGCACGCGACCAGGAATTATAACAAAAAGAACCGAGCGCGTTTATGGTTTACGATTATCTGGCAGCAGTCGCTTCTTTGCTTAAACAATCGTAAAAAGTTTAGGTACCCAAATCTCAAAATTGCTTAACAGCTGCAGTATTGGGGTCAAGCACGTCACTGATGGTAGGCGAGGTTGGGCACCGCCTGCCCAGTGAGCTCTTGTTTTAGTATTCCGCCTACCCAGGTGAACATATGTCACAGAAAAAAATTATATCCATTTCATCTTCTCTACCATGTTTTGTGTGCGATCTTTTCTTTCAGTGAGTGGGTACTGGTTTCTCACGAGTTTGTGCATGAGAAAGACGTCAAGACAAAAATGAATATATGCTCTGCCTACCCTGATATTTTTGGAAGGTCCGATCGCCTACCCTCAGTTGAAGTGCTAAGAACGTGAGTGGTTGGGGTCATTATATATTTTCTTGCCAAAAAATATTTTTATGCAGTGCTAAGATTGAACTGCTATTAAGAATGATCTTCAAATAAAAATATGGGAAGTACAGAAGAACAACGTGTACTCCAGAGTTATGCATTACATAAGAACATTTTATTATCATCTTCATAAAAACACCTACTTCTATTTGTTCTTGGACCTGGGCATTATGAGCAGTTATGGTTAGGGATCTCTTGAACTTCGGGTGCGACGATGAGGTGATTTTTATCTTCAGATACAGGTTCGGCTGAACAGATGCGTACTCAGATAGAGCTTTTAGTCCCACTACAGTATCCTTGAAGGAATAAGACGATTAACTTCAAATACTTACTAATCCACAAACAACGTCAACAAGAAATTAAAAGAAGGCACCAAAAATAAGAGAAAAGTGTTTGTCTTAGTGAATAAAGAGAAGGAGGAAAGGTTAACATGAAAATTGACTGGAACCTGGACAGGAAAATGGATTGGAACATGGACTGGAACATGGACCAAGCTTGAGTTCAAAGGCAAAATGTTTAAAGGAAGACATCGGTTACGTGGAAAAAAAAGCACGTAGGAAAAGGAAAGAAAACGGAATTACATCAAATTAAATATGGCTACTTGTCTCTCAACCAGAAAAACATTACTACAGTTGCCCCAGAGCCCTCTCAGTCAAAAGGAATTTCCCATCTATGATTACACGAAGATTATTAGCGTACGTACTAAAAGGGTTTGGCGGCTGAAGCACCCTAGAAGCGCTGCTCTACAAATTTTCCCGGCCAAACTCAAATTGTTTTGGGCAACGGGCAAAATGAAAAGATAAAAATAGAATGTCTTTGTTCACAAATATATAAATAGTACAGAAATAATCTTCTCATGATACGTGACAAAATATCAATTTTTGCAATGCAAAATATCATTTTTTACGTGATATGTTTTGGGCAGAAGTCGATAATCAAATACATTGGGCTAGATTTTATTAATAATTTCGGGGAAAATCCAACCATTTTCCCGGTGGAATCTAGTCTCTTCCCTCTCCCGCAAAATTCCCTTTACGCCTAAGTTAGCAACTCAACATGCTTTTATTTCATAAACTTGCCGAAGACACAAAAGAGAAAATACCAGTTCATGAGCACGAGAACGTTGTGCTATATGAAAAAGTCTGGATCTACCTGGAATCCTAACAAGGTTTTAAAATATTTAAGACTCAGCACATTGAAAGTTACTATGGTTACTCATATATTTCCGAATGACCGTTCTGTTGTGGTTATCTGCTACTATCATCTCGTTCTTATTGCCCATTGTGCGGAATTTCACCCTTTGACATCGTCTTGTAATTAGAAAAATAACTAATCATAAATGCAATTGGAGCCCCTTGAAAAAGTATTGAAGTACTCCACATACACAGTCATGCATGTACTAGAAGAAGCCAGCTTACCTGTCCAGATGAAAATCCACCCTCGGCGTTCTTATGCTCTGTCAACCACTTGATTATTGGCTTAACAGATGATAACTTATTCATGTTTAATAAAGCCAGCAAAGCATATGCAGTAGCTTCTACAGAGACTGTCTCAGAACCACCATTCCAATAAAGAGTTTTTTCTTCTACAAGAAAACAAGAACATCAGACAAGCTCAAAGCCTAGGTGTTACTGATTCTCTTTTCCAAGGAATAAAGACGTCAGGGCTAGAAGAGAAACATGGAACGGATGCGCACTTTCCTTGTTCCTCTTCAGGGACGACAACCCTTTGGCCTATACTACTCTCACCAAAGACTAAGAGGGACGGACTGAGCTATGTTCTCGTTCAAAGACGTCAAGACGCCCAGAACTCCTCCTTTGATGTCCGAAATGCAGGACTTAAAAGAACACCCCTCGGGGTATATTGCAGACCTAGAAACAGTGTTTGGCATCCATTTAGGGTTCTGCATTAATCTGAGTAACAACATAACCCTGACCATGACCCTGAACATCACTTTCACCCTGACCATGATCCTGAGCCTGATTTTCACCCTGCCCCTGACCCCAAACATGCCTTCCACCTTGCCTGTGACCCTAACCCTGACTTTCACCCTTATCCTGACCCCAACCCTGACTTTCACCCTGACCCTGACCCTAAACCTGACTTTCACCCTGACCCTGACCCTAAACCTGACTTTCACCCTGCCCCTGACCCAACCCTGACTTCCACCCTAATCCTGATCCTAACCCTGACTTTGACCCTGACCCTAAACCTGACTTTCACCCTGACCCTGACCCTAAACCTGACTTTCACCCTGACCCTGGCCCTGACCCTAAACCTGACTTTCACCCTGACCCTAAACCTGACTTTCACCCTGATCCTGACCCTAAATCTGACTTTCACCCTGCCCGGGACCCTAAACATGACTTCCCCCTGCCCGTGACCCTAAACCTGACTTTCACCCCGACCATAATCTTGATCCTATTAGTCATTATCCTCACCGTCGCCATTTCAATTACCCTTGACAAGATACATAACGACTATGACATAAAAGGCGAGACTGGCAGGTTTTGACCGATTCTACAGCAATATGCTAATGTACTTTCACTTTTTCCTGGTTTCAACGTTTAAGGTCACTGAGGTGTCTCTCTAACTTATTATCCACATGGTGCTTGCACCTTAACTATTTTTTAATACGAAACTTAAGATTTAACTTAATACTCAGTCGCGAAACTTTTATCTTAAATCTATACTAGCAATCTGTAGTCAAATCAATATGGTATAGTTACAAAGAAGTCAAAAGCCATGAAGTAGTATTCTTAATTTCTGTAAATTAAAACTCACTTTTCTCCTTCATATCCTGTTTCTTCACAGAAAAATACACGCACTTAAACAATTATAAACAATAATAAGACATGTTTTTCCAAAACATATCTACATTGAGAGTTTCATGTCACTCACTTGCTTTGAATCTCGCCTTAATATCCACTAGAATTTGAGTTTAATTGCTTATACGAAACGCCCAAGGAGACAAAGAACAGGTAACTCATTTTGATCAAGAAGCTTTTTTCTGAGCGATTCCCGTCAGATTATATACGTCGGTAAAGAACCACAGTACAAAAATATGCGGACGGGCAAGAGAATATAACATGAAGTTAGGCGCGCCAAAACATTGACTATCTGACCGATCGTCAGATTCGTGATCCACAAAACAAGGTTGTTGGTTTGGCTTTTTTAGCTTTACCGGCTTGTTTATTCCGAATAGTACAATAAAAAAGAGTGATAACCGTCGAAGTCGAAGCTCTGGA